>JANHAO010031125.1:0-10000 GCA_026873985.1 Saraca asoca
TAAATGGCCTTCCCCGGATCCTGACTTAGCCGATGTGGGATGCTGGGGCGTAACTCCTTACATCCCCCCCGACCCATCAGACCAGTGGCCAGTTTGGCTCTGATACCATGAAAGGTTTCCAACCCCAAGGTATTGTCTGCTTTGGTGCCAGTCCCTCGTCCAACGAGGCTTCCTTACCTCACGATTTTGTCCTTTTAAAAGGTGCTTCAGGTAGAAGGGGCGAACCCCTCCTTAAATGGCCTTCCCCGGATCCTGACTTAGCCGATGTGGGATGCTGGGGTGTAACTCCTTACACTTAAAGATGCTATTGAGGACCTCATTAAGAGAGGTCGCTTGAGCGATTACATGGTGTAGCCTTCAGGACAATGACCCCTACGGCTTCAGCAATTGGCCTAGCATCAACACCAACAAACCCCGGAGCATAGGAAGCACCCTCAATGAGGACTATATTCACTATTCACAGTGGGCCTCACATCCCTGGCATTTCAAATAGGTTGCATGATCGCTATGTGCAAGCAGTGGGCTACATCCTACTCATAAGTCATGGAGAATGTGAAAGATTCGCTAAGAAAGCTAGAACAGCCTTGGACAGCATCATGTTCATAGAAGAAGATGCACAAGGAATTCACTTTCCTCATAATGATGCATTAATCATCCGAGCCAAGATAGACAATGCCAAAGTAAGGAGGATAATGATCGACACTGGTAGCTCAGTTAATATAATGTACAAAGGATGCTTTGATTAGATGGGTGTGAATGCAAGCCAATTAAGTCCTTCCCCCGAGCCCTTCTACAACTTCACGGGAGATGAGATATTACTTGTAAGATAGATTGGACTCCCACTTATTTTAGAGGACTCAGACCATCAAGCTATTGTCATGGTAGACTTTTTGATCATAGACTGTCCTTCGACTTATAATATGGTGATAGGACGACTCGTAATGAATGACCTGAACATGGTTACATCAACCAGGTCACTCACTATCAGATTCTCTACCCTCTATGGAGTCAGATGTGTGCAAGGAGAATAGCAAGTAGCCTGGTGCTGCTACAAAAATGCGATCAAGCTTGGGGAGCAAAGGAAAAAGGTGCATGTAGTGTCTGGAGGAGAGCCACAAGGTGGAAAGCCACGAGCCATAAGTACCACAGGGGTCAACCACGACCTTAACCCTCACAAGCTAGACACAGAACGAGCTATCGATCCTACAGAAGAGCTTAAAGATGTGCATGTCAATGAGGCAAATGCAGAGAGATGCCTCAAGTTAGGGAAAAACATGTCTCCAGATGTCAAAGCACTAGTAGCCAAGTTTCTTAGGGTGAATCTGGATGTCTTTGCTTGGAACTACAAAGATATGATGGGGATTAACCCCAGGGTTATGTCACATAGGCTCAATATTGACCCTCGACAAAAATTGGTTCACCAAAAAAGAAGATCGATGACTGTTGAGCATTATGCCACGCTAGAAGAGGAAATGGATAAGCTTCTGGTGAATAAGTTTATTCGAAAAGCCTATTACCCCACTTGGCTAGCCAACCCTATCCTCGTCAAGAAGAAGAATGAAAAATAGAGGACCTGCATTGACTTTATAGACTTCAACAAAGCATGCCCAAAGGACATCTTCTCCTTGCCAAGGATTGACCAGCTCATGGATGCGACAACAGGGCACAAACTCCTCAACTTTATGGATACTTACTCAAGATACAACCAAATCCCCATGGCCACATAGGATGAGGAACACACCTTATTTATCATTGACCATATACTATATTGCTACAAAGTAATACCTTTTAAACTTGAAAATGTGGGGCAACCTATCAGCGACTGGTGAATACGACGTTTAAAGATTAGATCGGTAGAATAATGGAGGTGTACATGGATGACATGTTGGTGAAGTCCAAGCAGCTCACCAACCATGTTCAAGATTTAGGAGAAATGTTTCAAATCTTGAAGAAGTACCAGATGAAGTTGAATCCTCACAAATATACGTTCGGGATCACTTTGGGAAAATTCCTTGGCTTCATGGTGAATAGCAGGGGATCAAAGAAAACCCTAAAAAAATCAAAGCTCTTTTCAACATGAGATCCCCCACTAGGCCTAAGGACGTATAA
Source organism: Saraca asoca (assembly GCA_026873985.1). Taxonomy (NCBI): domain Eukaryota; kingdom Viridiplantae; phylum Streptophyta; class Magnoliopsida; order Fabales; family Fabaceae; genus Saraca; species Saraca asoca. The sequence goes on from JANHAO010031125.1 coordinate 2,110, forward strand.
AGCTTAAACGGTCAGGTTGCGACACTAAGTAAATTTATTTCCAAGGTGACAGACAAATGTGTGCCTTTCTTTGACATCTAGAAAAAGGCAAAGAAGTTTAAATGGACGCAACAATACGAGGTCACCTTCCAATAACTCAAACAATATCTCAGATGAGCTCCACTATTGTCCAAGCCAAAGGAGGGCGAGAAGCTAATCGTCTACTTGGGAGTATCCCAGTATGCCCTTAATGTAGTCTTAATGCGAGAAGAAAGTGGAAGTCAGTTCCCTATTTATTATGTGAGTAAAAGACTGTTGGACTCTAAGATAAGATATTCACCCATGGAGAAACTCGCCTACTACCTAGTAGTTGTATCAAGAAAGCTACGACCCTATTTTTAGGCACATAGCATAGAAGTGCTTACGCAGTTCCCTCTCAGACAAGTCTTACAAAAGATGAATGCTTCAGGTCAATTACTCAAATGGGCAATCGAGCTGGCCCAGTTTGATATTAAATATAAGCTCAGACTGGTGATCAAAGGGCAAGCTCTAGCAGACTTCATTGTGGAATTCATCGGGCCTATACAAGAGGAAGTAAAGACTTCAAAAGCTTTGTGGTGGAAACTGTATGTTGATGGGTCATCGAGTGAATAAAAAGCTAGGACAGGGGTGCTTCTCATCAATCCAGAGGGGCAAAAGATCCTTTGCGCTTTGAGATTCAGTTTTCAGGCCACCAATAATGAGGTTGAGTATGAAGCGCTATTAGTCGGGCTGTAACTAGCAAAAGAGGTGCGAGCTGAAAGGTTGAACATCTTTAGTGATTCACAGCTCGTCATCTGTCATGTACGGGGATAGTACCAAACTCGATGGTAAAAAATGACCATTTACCTTCAAAAAGTCCAGGAATTATTAAGCTCATTCCAACAATATGAAGTCAACCAAATACCACGAGCCCAAAACACACATGCTGATGCCTTGGCTCACCTCGCTATGACCAAAGATGCTAACTTTCTAGGGGCAATCCTAGTAAAATTTCTCTCATCCCTAAGTATAGAAGAAAGGGATATTGTGATGGCAATTACCATGGCCTAGGACTTATGGATGGGCCTAATCATTGATTACTTGCAAAATGACAGGCTGCCAGAAAATAAGCTTAAGGCACGTCGATTACGAGCTCGAATGGCCAGATATTACATCTATGATGATGTGTTGTACAAAAGAGGATTCTCAACTCTGCTCCTAAGATGAATTGATGGCTAGGACTACAACACCATCCTGAAAAAAATTCATGCCGACCATTACAAAACTCATGCTGAGGGGCTATCTCTAGAACAAAAGGCTTTTCGACAGGGATTTTATTGGTCCACAATGAAGCAGGACGCTATTGATCTTTTTAAGAAATACAACAAATGCCAGAGATTCATGAAGATCCTCCAAACCCCACTAGCCTACTTACAATAGATGGTTAGTCCATAGTCCTTCATGATCTAGGGCATGGACTTAATTGGACCACTCCCTATAGCTCACAAAAATTGTAAACATGTAGTGGTTGTTGTGGATTATTTCACCAAGTGGGTAGAGGCAAAGGATCTCACAGAGATATCTTCTACAAAGATTGAAAATTTTGTATGGAGTAACGTCATTTGTAGATTTGGAGTCCCCTAACAAATTGTAATTGATAATAGGACCTAGTTCAATAGCGAGCAGTTCATTAAGTTCTGTGATGGACTCAGAATCATTAAGAGCTTCTCAACTATAAACCATCCACAAGCCAACAGACAAGTTAAGCCATCAACAAGATCATCAAGCAGATCTTGAAAAAGAGGTTGGAGGCCAAGAAGGGAGTATGGGTAGACGAATTACTGAAGGTGCTCTAGGCTTACAAAACCATAGCCTGTAGCACCACAAGCGAAACTCCCTTCTTGATGGTATACAAATCTGAGGCAATGATCTCAGCAGAATTTGAAGTGGAATCACAATGAAGAATGACTTTTAATCCAAATGACAGTAATTAACTGCTCACTGTGAATCTCAATCTAATAAAAGAGACAAGGGAAAAAGCTTGCCTTAGGATTGCGATCTACCAGTAACAGGTTGTGAGGTACTATAATCAAAAGGTTCGAGCTCAAAATTACAAACCTGGTGATCTCATTTTGCGCTCTGAATTTTATAAATTATTCAGAAAATTAGTAAAGAACATTTAAGTGTTTCCCCAAATTCTTTTTTGTACTTGATTGTTTTTGAATAAAATCTCAATAAAGTCTTGCATAAGAAATAAGCAATGTATAATAAAGTCTTGCATGGGAAGCAAGCAATGTATCAGACAAAGAATATTAGTTGAAACGTTACCCATTGGGTATTCATTTTCACATAAGTTCACCAAGTTAAGCATATGAGGCAATCAAAGCATAGAGATTAAGAGAAAACAAATAAGAATAGCACAGAAGTTCATTTGATGTTCCCTTCAACAGAGTAAATTTATATAAAGTCCAAAAATTGATACAAAGTTCAAAAAGGGAGAACTCAAAATTACAAAAAGTTAAAGCCTAAGAACTTAGATCCCCAAGAATTGGGCCTTCTTGGAGCAAAGGGTCAATAGGAGGAACAGCAGGGTCACCCACCACATGATCTCCAACAGCTTCCTCGACATATGATTTGCCCTCTTTTTCAATGGCACCCTCAATGGGAGGAGCTTTAGCTACAGACTTTACATCTTTTTTGGAAGATCTGGCTTTAGCGGCCCTTTTCTTGAAGCATTCTAGAGCTTCAAGGGCATCCTTTCCAAAAAAGAAGAAGTCTGTCTCCAGATGTTGCTCCCATAGGGTGTAAAAGAAAGAAAAGTTGGTGTCAGATTCTGCCTTCTCTACCGCTTCCGTAACTAGCAAGGCAGTTTTTGCTTTAACCTTAGCAACCTCCTTCCTAGCCACCTCGAGGTCCTTCATGGTAACCTCAGCCCATTGCTCAGCCGCCCTAGCCCACTACTCCGTTGCTCCTACTTGTTGATCCACAACCTCAGCTCATTTTATTACTAGCTCGGCCCATTAAAAAGCCAAGTCCAGATCAATCCCCGCTTTTGCTAGATCTTTAACTGCCCTGCTGAGGTCCACTACAATAGCCTCGTGGTTTGCCACTTCCCAAGATAGGGCAACCTCAGCGTCTTTAGCTTTTTCCCTTAACTCTAACATCTCAGTAGTGGCAGTGGTTAGGTCATCTACAAGACTTGCTTTTTACTTGTCCTGAGCTTGAAGCGTCTTCTCAAGCTTCATTATTGTCAGCGAGTTCTAAGGAAATATATAGTCAAGTTAGATTATGAAGAAAGTAGAAGGACTAGGATAAAAAGACTCTACTTACTAGTAGACTAAGGCAAGACACATAGCTTACCAAACCTTCGGTCGAGGAGTTCTCTGACTTTAATACTTTGATCCTATTGCAAGGCCCTAAGATTATGTTGGCATTCTCCAAAAGAAGGTTAAGATACTCCTCATCTTTAGCCCAAGTCCAGTGAGCTGCTCTTCAACCTCAACCACTGGCACCACTTGCTTCTAGGCAGTAATGACTTTCTTCTTCCCCTTGTCCCTCTTTTGTTTTTTGGTGAGGGGCTAATAGGGAGAGGCGACCTCTGTTGCAACAACCACTTCAGGATACGAGGAAGAAATTGACTCCTATGAGGGTGTTGCTACTAAGGATGAAGGTTAGCTTTCAGCAGCAGGGGGTATATCAGCGTCAGCAGTTAGCAAAGTCTCCGCATGATGATCAGGTGGTGGCCTCCCAAGAATGAGCTTCACTATATTTTTGTAATCCTTGAAACTTGCTGGGCCAATCTCCTTAACTTGATGGACTCCTATCTCTTTAGTAAGCTCAGTATCTACAGCTAGAGCGAGCTTATGGGAGCACAGAAGACCCTCATCAAAATGGAATTCATTTTGGAGATCGTCCAAAACAGTGAACTGATCTAAAACCCTGAGCTCCTCAGCCTCAAGAGTTCACTTCTTGTCGATTCTGTCTATAAAAAAGAAAAGTGTTAGAATCAGAGAAACAAATATGAATAAGTTATTAAACTTGCACATCCTTAGCTCACTCACCAAGAATAAGAATGAAATTGAAAATTTTAAGGTTGTGCAAGGGTGAACAGGATAGATAAAACCAACAAATTTTGTAATTCCCCCTGTTGGATTTGCTTTTGGTGTCCCCTACAACAAGATTTTCTTGTGCTCGGTTAGCCGAGCCGAGAAATAATAAATCCCATCTAGTGAGCCCCGCGCTCCTAATGCTGGGAAGATTATTCCTCATATATATTAGTGCCAAGGAAGTGAGTTGGGCATAGGAATTTGGGGTAAGCAGAAATGGGCAAAGTTTGACTCTATTAAGAAAGTTAACAATGTATGAGTGCATGGGGAACCTAAACCAAATGGCGAGGTGCTTATGGCTAATGGTAATGAACCTCTGTGGTGGATAAGCAACATGATCGACTAGGGAAGGCTCCATGATGTGACATCCTTTAAGGAGCCAAAATGTCTGGATCATGGTCTGAAGCTTGTGAAAGCTGACAATTGAAACATGTTGACTAACCATCGAATGATCTGAAGGTCAAACAGGGTTTGAATGAGCACTAAACTTTCTAGTGACCTCACCATTCCTCGAGGTCACTTCATTGTGTGTCGCACTAGCCCCACACTCTGGGATGGGGAGTCAAGTTCCTTATCACTTCCTATTCGGTGACTTTGGCATTTGTGAGCTACCATCTACATAAAAAAGAAGGGGTGGTGAGGTCATTGAAGGCATACCATATCGAGGAAACTAAAACTAGCAACTTTCTGTATGGCAAGCCACACATATGCTTTTGGTCACCATATGTAAGGCTCAGACTCTAAAAGTTAAGGGATGACTCAACTGTTAGGACACTAAAACCCAGAAAATCGATAAGGAATTTGAAATAGTAATTGAAAACCCTAAAGTCTACTGATGAATCACATAAGAGAGCTAGACCAAACACAAAGAAAATACGTAAGCAGACAACTTCAACAGATATTTCAGATCTTCCAACCGTATGCAAACAAGCCTCATGCAAACTATAAAATAATGACATACAAAAATGACAGATTAAAAAGAGGAAACTCACCATTTTAATAGGAGAAAAAGGTCAGAGAAGTGCACAGAACTGGTTTTCGGAGGGCAAAACTCAAATCATAAATCTGGTGGGCAGGAACAATGCCAATAGCAACAGATAGCGGCGAATAAATGTAAGCTTGATGGAGAAGATGAAGAAGAAGAGTCTAAGAGCTTTAAATCTCAAATGATAAATGAAAGGGGGAGAAGAGTTCTCCTCGAGTTATATCATACAAAGACTCACCATTGGATTTGGGAACCTATCAGATACCCATAATCTTACGGTTTATCAAATGCCAACTGTGAGTTATTGCCAGCTTGGCAAAGATGCTTACCTAGCAAAAATGATTAGATGGGACAGTGGTAGAAACCTAAGAGTCACAGATGAAGTGAATGAAAGCATGCTAAATGGACTGTGAGATCACGGATCACGAGCAACGGGCTACAGCCTTTGACCTACTTCGTGTCCAATAAGTGCTAGTTAAGGCGCATCAGTGTGACCTACCTGGGCACCAAACTCTTGTGTGGACTAGGGCACATTTGTGCGACCTACCAAGACCCTGCATCCAAGAAATGCTAGCTGAGGTGCATCTTTGCAACTTACCTGGGCACCAGACTCTTGCCTGGACCAGGGCGTATCTATGTGATGTATTGAGACCTCATATCCAAGAAGTACTGGTTGAGATGCATCTATGTGACTTACCTAAGCACCAAACTCTTACATGGACCAAGGCGTATCTGTGTGACCTATCAAGACCCCACATCTAAGAAGTGCTAGCTAAGGCACATTCGTGTGAGCTACTTAGGCACCAAACTCTTACACGGACCAAGACACATCCATGTGACCTATCAGGACTCTGTGTCCAAAAAGTACTAGCTAAGGTGCATCTGTGCGACCTACTAGGGCACCAAACTCTTGTGCGGACCAGGATGCATCCTTGCAACCTATTGAGACTCTGTGTCTAAAAAGTGCTAGCTAAGGTGCATCTGTGTGACCTTCCTGGGCACCAAACTCTTACACAAACTAAGACGCATCCATGCAACCTACCCAAGCACTCTGGTGCTCAAACTTGTTGTTAACTCAAATGATCCAGTGCTCAAACTCATCACCAATAGAGGTATTCCTGTGCTCAAGTTGGCTGTTATTCATAATGGGTTGATATAACCGATTGGTTGTCCAACATGGCATATATCCTTTAAGTCATGATTTATTGGCTGAAGTCCATTCATATTAATTGAATTAATATTATCCGAGGTCGATTGACCTAACAAACATTCTTTTTATTTATTATTTAACATTTATCAAGTTATAGTTTGTAGGAACTCATTTATGTTATCAATTGTGACCTATTAAATGACCAATATAGCGCGCTTGGAAAAGCAAGAATAACTAAAAGTTCATTCATTACAAAACCTCTTTCAATAAGATAAATTTACATGAAGGTTCAAAGGTACAAATCAAAGCAAACTTACAGTTGACTGAGGAAATAGGCCTACAACTATAATATGCAAGAGGAACCAGCTTTTATGAACCAGATCCTGTGAGCAATGAGCAAGCCAAACTGTTCTAACTCTTCCTCACCCTCCTCCCGAGCATACAACTTATTCCCTTACTCGGGTGCCCACAAGGTACTCGGAAAGCCAAATGATTTGCTTAGACGAGTAAGAAGGTTGAAGAATCGATTGGATTGGCTCGCCATGCAAGAAAATCAAAGAGCAAAAAGAAGAAGCTACATTGTCTAGCATGATCAATAGGGAGGGAATGGAGGAATGTAACAAAGCTTCTCAGGATCCTCAGAAAAAGAATTGTCACAGTAAGCCATGCATACCTTGCAGAACTCCATCAAAGATCTAGACCATCAAAAATATGGAAGACCTAACTAAGGCTGTAACACCTGGAAAATTCAGGAAAATAAAAAGAAAAATTTAAAATAAAATTTTAAATTAGAAGGGACTAAATTGAAATTTTGATAGGGACTAAATTGAAAAGTTCTGAATTCGATAGGGTAAATTTTGAAATAAAGAGAAGTTGGAGGGCTTAATTGAATTTTTTGGGAAATCGGTTCAGCAGGTCACCGGTTCCCTTGGCTTTTTTTTTCTCTGGATTTCTCCAGAAGCCCCGACCCCCCTATTCTGGCCTCCCCTTTTAGTCGAAGCTCCTTCTTCCTCTCTCGAGTTCTCCGACGATTTCTAGGGGTTCCTTACGTGCCGATGAACGTCCGGCCATACCCGAGTCCCGGCATGTCGTTGGGAGTCCAGCTAAGCTCATTGACTTTTTATTTAGACCGTTTGATCCAAACCGTGTGCAGTGGACAGTGAGTTTGGGCCGTTCGGCTATGGCTCCTCGGATGGTTGTCGTTCGTCCTCTTCGATACGGTGGCTGACCTTTCCTCTTCTTTATTGTATATTTAAGGATTAAGAAAGTTTGTAGCAGCTCAACTTCATCTTCTTTCTCCTCCTCTTGGTTGGTTCGGCCAAGGGTGATTTCTGGGCCGCCGACGATGCACCAGCCGGCGGCGAGCTAAAGGTAGACTCTTTGAGACCCGGTGAGTAATCTTAAATCATTGGATTTATTTTATAGTAACTCTACAATTGATTTTTCAAGATATTCTTGTTAAAGGCTTTGAGTAGCATGATTTGTTTAATAGCTTCCATAGGCTCACCGGTAGCATTCCAGCTCCGGCCAAGCTGGCTACTAATACTTTAGACCCTAGTGAACAATCCTAGAATAAAAGTTTTATTCCGTAGTAATTGGTTTGATAGTTGTGAAGATATTTGTGTATAAGTGTAAATATGAGTAGTTGAT
>JANHAO010031127.1:0-10003 GCA_026873985.1 Saraca asoca
TTGAATTACTGCATCTATTTGCTCTAAAAGATTTCAATTAAATCACTTCAACTAAGTGTTTAAAAGGTGTATGTAAATTCCCCAATGGGAAAAGGGCAAGATTAAAGCTAATTCCGCATTTATCTTTTTAATCTAACTCATACTATCTAGGACCTACAATGTAAAGGGCATTCATCTCTAGCCTTCTTTTCAAACTGACCATTAGAGTCATTCCTATGACCATTTTTTCCATTGTTAGAGTCATTCCTCTTTTTACCTTGCTTGGAGGTGCCTGCCTCGCTCTTTTGTTCATGCTTGTTTTTGCTGAAAACTTCTTCCCATCTAATCTACTTTGTAGCTCACTCATAAAACTCTCCTAGGTTGTTAACTGGGGACTTGTACAGACTTTTAAATAGCTTTCCATCCCTATGAAGCCTTGCTAAGATTGCAATTAGGACAACTTCATCTGAAGGCTTCTCCACATTATTGACTTCATGCCTAAAATAGGCAATGTAATTCTTTTGGAGATTCATGCCTATGTTGGAAAATTGTAGCGAGATAACAAGGGAGCATAAGTTAGCTCTTTAGCACTCTGTACTGGTTAAGAAATTTTTTCTGACACTCTTCCCAGTTGCCAATGCTACAAGCCAAGAGGTCCCTGAACCACGCTCAAGGTATATCTCTCAATGTAACTGGGAAAACATAGCATTTGATCAGGGTATTACTTGTCTGGAGATTCATTTGGATGTTAAACATGTCCAGGTGGTCATGCGATTCGCTATCCCCATTGTACAGCAGAATAGTGGAAATTTTAAGCTTGTGGGGGAGAGATTCTATCATGATTTCCTTAAAGAAAAGAATCTGTTCCTTGGGGCATCCTTAATTGTCTCAAGCTCAAGAGTGTTCCTCCAAGTGCTTCACCCTCTAAAGTAACTTTCCATTAGCAAGTCCAAGCCTTTCGGTTGTTAACTGGAAAACTGGTGGCTTCTTTCATTTTCCTACTCATGTGAGCAACGACCTAAAGTTTACTCTTGGTTGGCTCTACTCGAGCATCCAACTTGTTGCTACTAGTGCATGTTTCTAGGTGTAATGACTTTGACCTACCTTTGCACACCTTGAGGTTGTGTTTAGGCCATTGCTATAACTACTTTAGCTAGTTCTCCCATCATATTTTCCACTTTCTCCTAACGTTGAAGCCAAGCTTGTGCTCTACCAGTGCCATTAATAATAGCATCAAGTTGGAAAGAGATGGCTGGGGGTAAGCTAATAGCAACACCTATAATAAGAGTAGTGGAGGAGTCTTCTATAGAAACATGACCTTCTAGTTGATCAACTAGAGCATTTGAAGTTCTAGTGGTTCTTCCTCTAACCATTGCAATAGCAGAAAATGAACCAGGATGCAGGAAATCAACCAAAAAATAGATCAATCTCACTAGGCGTGCCAAATGTTAATGGGGGATTTCAATTTAGTCTAAATCTAGCTAAACAGATAAGTTCTTTTAGACTCAAACTTCCATTCTAGTTGTGCAAGGAGAATGATGGAGGGATGGAGAGGAAGAACAACAAGAACACAAAAGGCTTTAAATGTGATTCGACCAAAATCGGGCAGCATCGGTTCTTACGTCTATAGAGAATTTTATTGCTTTGAGAGAAATTGTAGCAGTGTTATAATATCTTTGTTCAAGCTCATTTACAATGATCTCCCTCTTTTTATTTATAGAGGCCAAATGTAAATTTAAAAGTTGTAATTCTATTACATCAAGTATTAAATGTATAAGATAGTCTAAACTATTGCAAAATGGCTTCTGCAGGTTGCTTTCTGTGAGTGGACCCATAAGCTATTTGAGTGGATGCCAACCTTGCACTCAATCTTTGCGAGCTTCTTTTTGAGTGGCATATTGAACCCTATGAGCTAGACCTTCTATCTTGGGGTCATTAACGATATCCAGGTCATGCTCACGTAAGACGAGCTGTTTAGCTATGTGAGCTGGGGCTGTGGTCTTGGCCTGGTCATTCGCATAGCTCGAGGCTAGCAATCTGGTGCTTGAGCTTAGCAACCTCCATCTTTAGATAAGCTGGGCCTCTTCATCTGGACTTGCCTTATTGGGCTTTTACTAGCCCACTTGTAGTACCAAAAACCACCCATAACAATTAGTCTTCCCCAGCTAAAGTAATGAAAAGATTCTATGTGGCATTGATGTGACCTTTCAAAACTAGGGTGGCTTTCTATTAGCATATGTGGCCCTTCAGAAATAATTATGAAAAATAAAATCCCTATTTCATAAAATCTCTACTTCATGAAAACTTAAATCCCCATTTGAGAAATTGAAATCCCTAGTTGTTGTGTTCAATAGAAGTTGAAAGTGAAGCCTGCCACCCAAGATGAACATCTAATGCAAAGATTTCAACTTTTAAGCCATTTGGAGGTTAGGGTTTCCTAACTATCACACTAACCCACTATGGAAATTTACCTATAAAAATAAATTGCAGCTAGGGAAGAATTTACCTAACCTTAGGAGACCAGAAAATAGCTCAAATTTAATTGTGCCACCATTGTGGGTGGTGGAAAAGGGAGGCTGACAGTCTGCCTTGCACTTGAGTAGTTGACACTGTAGCTACTGGTTAGTCTTGGTGACTTTTGTTGTACCAGACTGCAATAGAACCTAATGATGATGACACTTAGCTGTGATAAAAGGCAATTTTCGATGACAACTTGATGTATTTTCTCTCTCTATCTTTTGCTTATTGGTTCATGGGGAAAAGTAGTGAGCTTTCTTTCTGTCTTTGGTGTCATGTGTGTGTATTTTAAAAAGAGAGAAAATAATAAATCTCAACTGGGATACTTAAGAAGAAAAAAATAAGAACACCCTCATAAATAGTTCATTAACTATGCCTTTTTGGTTGCGTTGAGATAAAATGTATTTTTAATTAAATCTTATTTATACCAATTCAAATTAAACACAATAATGAACCACTATTACAATGTATAGTTTACTAAATACGCCACTTATGAATTTTTAAAACTCATTCAAATAAAGTCCGGGTATGCTTAACAAATTAACAAAAATTATTACCATCCAATTAAACTATCCTTGATATTAAATGTTTAAACCAATGTTACATCAAAATAATCAAGAAGGCTAAATATATATATATATATATCTACTTAAATCCCAAATTAACTCAATAAGAAACCTAGTAAAAAGAAGTTGCTAAATTATTTATCACCATTTCTAATATATATAATTAAAATAAAATTTTAACCATTTCCAAAATTCTTTCTCAAACTTTCCACAACTATTGAGTAAGAAAAAAACTATAACATACAAAATTATAAATTATCAAGTAAAAATAGGTTCTCGATAATAGTTGTCCAAAGAACGTTTGAGCATAACAATGTTAACAATTTATAGACTAAGAAACACATTTCCCCGAAATTTTTTTTACAAATAAAATAATTTTATCAATTGTCATGATCAATTTCTTTATGTTATTTGCTACTTAAAACATGAATACAAATGATATGCCAACTTTTTATTAAAATTTTTTAAATCAAATAAACAAAATATTGTTTACATGTATCAATTACTAACGAGATTTAACAAAAAAGTGACAAAAAGTATCCTTTCCAAAGAAAAATATAAGGATTTAATTTCAAACTTTTAAATTATAAGATCCTAATTAAAAATTGAATAAAACTATAAATAGCAATATAGTAGTATAATTTTTTAAAAAATACATAGGTATCTATTATTTGGTTGTCAAAAATAAACTTTTAAATATAAGGCCTAGTTTGGAATTCGACCTCACAATCAACACTGTGATCCCACCCTCGTGAGGTTAAGCTTTTCATCATGGATTTAGAAAAGAAGAGATACATTCATTGACACACTCTAGGATAAAGCTTTCATGTCATATTTGAACTTCTCCTTGGTTTAGACTCTTCTTTGTTCAGTCATTAGAGTTTTACAGTTTAGCATTTTGGTTTGCAATTTCAAAAAAGCTTTCCATTCAAACTGTGGTTTAAGAGGTAAATTCTAGTATTTTGATTAGTAGATTTTACTTCCTCATTCTAATGTATTCACTTTTTATTTCAAAGATGTGTTATTGATCTTTTTATTTCATAAAAGTATTGAATAAGCAACTATTTGTATATTTGACAGCCATTACCATTAAAATAATCAATGATTATTTATTATTGACAATCATTGATCGTTGATAAACTTTTGTGGCATTATTTGTTGTAAAATCTCTTAACAATCAATGTTGTGTTGATAATAGACTTTTTTAATAGTCAAACTTTGTTTTATATATCTACAATCACGATCGTCGATAATAATCAAATTTATTGTAGTATCATCACTGACATGATCTAGTTCTACAAATTTATATTTTCAATCTTTTTAGGAAATACTCCATGCTTCCTAAAGCTACCATACATAGCATGATATCATGAAAGTCTAAAAAAATGTAATAAGTGAAGATAGTTGATTTATAGGTAAAGTTAGATGTATAATATATTGTACAAAAAATTTCCACCCACCTTTTATTTCTATCATTTCATTTAGACCTAAAAAACTTAATAATTAAAATTATTTATTTGAAGGTTGTGTAACAATGTAATATATATATGTAACATTACTTGTAAACTTATAAGCCTATAAATAGACAATGGTTGAGAAGTAGTAGGGTGAGAAAATATCGAGTTTGGTGAGAGTGTTAAAGAAAAGTAATAGAAAAGGAGAGGTGAGAAAGTGTGCTTTATTAAAACTATTTTAGCCCACCATTCTCAACCATTGGTAAGACTGATAGATACATAAATGTTATTTTAAAGGCTAACGCAGTATCATTTTTTTTCTTTTAGACGAGTTTGATGTTTACATTTATATTTTTCACTCAAAATATGCATTTTGTGTAACTTCTACCAATGCAACTCATTGTATTAATATGTGGATAGGTAATGAAGAAGAGGATTTGGTGGAGGAAAGCAATAAAAAAGGTGATGATCATGCTAAACAATTGGAAGATAAAGTCGCCACCATTCATGAACCTTTTAGCAAGTTCAAGTTAATAGCACATTATTCTAAAATTTATATTTATAATAATATAATGCACTTATTTTCCATATGATTTAACATAGTATTCTGAAATCTTCTCTATAATGAGAATTTTCTTAATATTATATTTGTTTGGTTTTTCTCCCAACCTAAAATGTATATCTGAGTTCTTGATAGGGGATAATATCTAATAATTTATTTAATCAATTTGAATGCTTGAGAGACAATATCTAAAGTCTTGTTTGTCTATCATGGGATATATAATACATAGAATCTTAGTTGTTTGTTAGGGAACAGTACCTAGAATCTTGTTTATCTTTTAAGAGAAAGTATTTAGAATGTTAACCTTTGTTAGGAGTCCTGTTAGTGGGAGAACGCTAGTATTTAATTAATTAGATTATACATCTTAATTAATATTATGATACTTATATATATTGATTACTTATTTACTTAAAATTGTGATCTTACAATTTGGAACAATTGAAATTTGTTTAGTTTGAAAAATTTGAAAATGGATTTTTATTTATTTATTCTGTGTTTTGATATCATTCATAATGTTATTTGTTGCTGGGGCATTATCACTTATTTAGTTGTGGACTTCATTCTTATTATATTATCTTTTTGTTTTTTTTTTTAAATACGAAGCCAAAAAAATAAAAGGTATGTGTATCTAATAAATGATGTTTTTGAATTTTTTTTAAATTTAATTTTGCTTAATGCCTATCTCACATGTGAAATTAAGCTTACACCATTGTCATGTACCTAATTAATTTTTTGTATTCGAAGCATGATATGTGTTTAATGAAAGAATTAGAATAATAATTGAGTATGTGGGATCAACAAACCAAGGAGTGTGGACTCCTTGAGCCAAGAGGGTTGTACTTGCCATATAGCTCATCCACTTAATGAGTGGATGATAGAAGCCAAGTGGAAGCCCTTGCTTATGCCCCACTCATGCTTACTACACACTTTTGTGCTCTAGTCTCTTCTATTTAAAAGAGTGAGATGCTAACCCTAAAGCATACTAGTTCAAGCCTAACACATGTGTTGTGTGCCAAATCTTGCTGTATGATCTTGCTTCTCATATCTTATTTGCATTCAAACACTAACCCTACCCTAGTGAATATATGATTCCTTAGAGAGATAGCACCTCTTAAGCTGAGTAATTGATTTTCCTACTATACCTGTTACGTGAACTTGGTGGAGGTTTTAAATTAAATTGATTCATGTGTAACACTATTGATACTAGAAATTAAATTTGAAGGAGTTGCCTAAAGACAATATAAAAGAGTTGATCATGTGACCTATTTGAGGAGTTACTTAGAGATCTAACTCATATTTAAAGACCAATGATTCCGAGAATAACTCTTGAGAAGTTATAAATTAAATTATTACTTTGTAGTTTATTTGAATTATATCTTCCTTTATGAATTAATTTGTAAATAATGTGATTTAGGTTTGGAAAAAAATTTAAAATTTCCCTGTGCATATTTGATGCTTTTGATCGGTGTACTTGATGCCTTTCATCTAATTTTCCCAATAGGTAGGCCGATATAGAAATTACTATTTGTAGATTTATTGATTTCCATGGGTTACGGAAAATCAAGGAAATTGATACTAGACAAAGTTGCTGGAAAAAACCAATAGGATACAGTCTAATCTCTAACATATGGCATGTAATAATAAACACAGTTATTGAAATGAGAGAGTTAGGATATATAGAAATACTTGGAAAGCTCAAAGATGACGAAGCCATTTCAAATTTGTGCCTTGTAGAGAACGACAAGAGGAGAAGCTATTCCTATTCCACTCAAAACACTCTGATAAGTTTTAGATGGGGGAAAACTGAACTTCTGATGGTAGTTAGGAATAGGGGCCTTCCTTGTAAATATAAACTAGATAGGTCAAGCCTACCCATCATGGCAAGCCTATACACAAGGCTCAATATCCACTAAACCCATCAAAATGATCACAAATAATTGGGCTTGATAACAACAAGCTCTAAGAATGTGACATCTAATTAATTTGAGACATTATAGAATTATGTCAGTCCATAAAAAATTCTAACATTCTCCCATTTGAACGACATAATTCAACATGACAAGAAATCTCCAGATTAATTAACAATATGTGGTCACAACAGGATGTTATATCGAGCTAGTACTTTCATCCAGAATAGTCCAAAAGAGGTTTACAAGTATCTCAATAATGCAAAAAATCATACTTGAAGGAGTATAGATATCATACATGTAAGATACCCATGACTCGATGACCTAATACAATAGTCCAACGGTCCAAAATGGATCCTTAAGCATCTCAATAATGTACAAAACTTACTTGAAGAAGTAATGATTTCATACATGTAAGACACTTATAATTCAATGACCTAATAAGAGTGTGGATACAAGAAAAAGGAAATGCACAATAAAATAGCATGCTAAACAATGTGGTCAATGTGCAATTTTTCAACAAAATTGGCCCTAGCATTCACCCAAGATGCCATATAAGATTTGACAACATATCTCAGCACAAAATGAGACTGGGTCTAGAATGTCTCCAAAATATGTCACAACATAAATGCAAAAAACAAATTGGGTTTTGTCTAAGTTGATAATTTTCATTTACAAAAGTTTCATTTATGTGGAAAATGATGATAAACTCCTTTGAAGGGCTTAAAACTTATGAGTTAAAGTTAGAATATAATAAAGTCTTTACCTTAGAATATTGTCTTTATGTTCTATCAATAAGAGAAAAAAAAATTCTTGGTAGTTGTTAAGAGAAACTTGAATTTTCTTTAAACATAAAAGTTTGGCATGTATGAAGGAGATGAAGTTGTATTGAAAAGATTTAAAAACCTAGAAATATATCAAGCTAATTTACAAGGAAATATTTTAAGTGAATTTTCTAATATCCAATCAAATGAATTTTAGTTATCATTTTTATTTTGGTCATATTGGTAATGATATTAATTAAGGACAACTTGTTAAAATGATAAGAATAAGAAATTTTCAATTTGTGGTAGTTGTTCAGATAAAAGAACACGAAATTTCCTTTCCTCTCATAGGCTAATAGAAGTAAAGCATTATTGATATAATTTACCCGAATATTTAAGATTATGTATCTTTTATGCAAGATGAGTGGGCATTAGAGGGTTTTAAGCAATTCATGTTTAGAAGTAGTGAATAATAATGGTAGAAGGATTAAGATATTTGTTTTTTAGAAAGAGTGAATATTAATTTGATTTATTTGATAATATTATAATAATAATAGTATTGTTCATTTACTTAGTATGCCACATTTACTTGTATAGAATGGAGTTGCTAAAATGCACAATAGAGACCTTGATGAAAATGGTATCGTTTACTACTTTTTTGATGAATTTGTCTCACTACCATTCAATAAAATTCCTTTTATATTTATAGAAAAGACTCTTTATAAGATTTGGACCAATAATTAATCAAAGTTGAATTATATAAAAGTTTGGGATCAAATTTCTCATGTTATTGTACCCAAACCTAGTAAGGATAAACTTGCAATGAAACTAAAAATGTGTTTGATCCTTGATATTGTGACACCTATTAGATTATAAAAAATTGATAACAACTGATTTAGAGAATAATAATTTAACTTAGTAAGTATGTTTAATAAACAATGTGTTATTTGCAATGATCATTTAGTGGACATAAATTATTTTCTAACCTATATGTAATATTACAAATGAAGTGTATAAGTTTTTTAGGTGAAAACAAAACCAAATACTTTCTACATGTGTATAAGAATTTTTCATCACATATTTATTTTCTCTCTCTTACTTTTTCCTATTTCTTTTTTGCCAGATGTCTGATTCCTCTTTTTCTCTCAATTAAAATATATTCTCGATAATAATTGTCCAAAGAAGGTTTAAGCATAACAATTTCAATTTATTGATTGAGAAACACATCACTTTAAAATTTCTTCTACAAATAAAATAATTTTATAAATGTTCATGGTCATTTTCTATATGTTATTTTCCATTTAAAATATAAATACTATGTCATCTTTTTATTAACAATTGTTGAATCAAATAAAAAAAAATATTATTTACATATATCAATTACTAACAAGATTTAACAAAAAAGTGATAATAAGTATCCAATCCAAAATGAAAAATAAATATAAGGATTTAATTTTAAAATTTTAAATTATAAGATCTTAATTAAAAATTGAATGAAACTATAAATAGCAATAGAATAGTTTAATTTTTTAAAAATTACATAGGTATCTATTATTTGGCTATCAAAAATAGACTTTTAACTATAAGACTTAATTTGGAATTTGACCTCACAATTAACATCATGATCCCACTCTCGTAAGGTTAAGCTTTTCATCAATGACACACTCTAGAATAAGACTTTCACTTCATATTTGAACTTTTCCTTGATTTAGACTCTTCTTTGTTTAGTCATAAGAATCTCATAATTTAGCATTTTGGTATGCAAATTCAAAAGAGCTTTCTATCCAAACTTTGGTTCAAGAGGTAAATTATAGTATTTTGGTTAGTAGATTTTACTTCTTCATTCTAATTGGTATTTACTTTTATTTCAAAGATGCATTATTGATCTTTTTATTTTATAAAAGTATTGAATAAGCAACTATTAGTATATTTGACAGCCATCTCCATTAAAATATTCAATGATTATTATTGACAATTACTGATAATTGATAAACTTTTGTGATACTATTTGTTATAAAACCTCTTAGTGATCAATGTTATGTTAATAATAAATTTTTTTAATGGTCAAACTTTGCTTTATATATCTATGATAAGTAGAAAATGTACCTATAAAAATACTTGATTTTAACTCTTAATTAGTCATTAACTTGTAGTTTTTGTCTATCTTTACCTTTAGTTTGTTAGTTTAGTTCTAGATTCTGCTGTAGTTTGTTAATTGTGTTTCAGGGTGATGAAAAGGAGCTCCGAGAAGTAG
>JANHAO010031128.1:0-10000 GCA_026873985.1 Saraca asoca
AGGTAAAATGGATCATTTCAAATTCTTTATCTCCTAGTGAATATGAAAGAGTCTCTAATTGTTCCATTGCTAAAGAAATATGGGACACACTTGAAATAGCACATGTAGGTACATCTCAAGTAAAGACTTTAAAAGTGCATATCCTTGTATCTGAATATGAAATGTTTAAAAAGAAGGATGGTGAGTTAATTAAGGATTTAATCCATAGATTCACTGCCATCACTAACCATTTGATATTGTTAGGTAGAACATCTGATAATGCTGACCTTGTTCACAAGATTCTCAGATCATTGACAAAAGAATGGCAACCCAAGGTCACTGCTATCAAGGAGTCTTTAAAGATGGGCATTCCTACCATTTAGGAGCTCTTTGGCAATCTTGAAGAGTATGAGTTTGAATTAAGAAGATATCAAAAGAATGATAAGGATAAACACAAGAAGACTTTGGCATTGAAAGCTACAAGTGACTTGGACTCAAGTGTAGGAGATTCAGAAAGTGATGTAGAAAAAATTGCCACACCGACCAAACAGTTGCACATAGCTCTTAAAGAAAAGAAGAAAAATTGTAAAAAGAAAGTAGCTCCAAGAGGCATAAAACAAAGCAAGGGTGAACAAAACACTAGTACCACACTAACTTGCTATGAGTGTAAAAAATATGGTCACATGAAGGCTGATTGTCTAGTTAATTTTGTGATTTTATTTGATAATATGTCATATTAAGTTTTGTTTGATTTTATGTCATCTAAAATAAGTTAGGAAGGTGAAATATTTGCTAGTTGAATTCTATGTTTATTTGATAGAGATTTTTAACAAGTTAAATGAAATAGGGTTGATAGGTAAAAATAAGTAGGGCTCCAATTTCACTAATTAGCGATTGAATTGCTTAAAATATTCCAGATTGCAATGGAATTAGGGTAGAAGAGCATAAAAATTTTTCAATTAGCAGAAAAATTAGCAACGAAATGGCCTAAATTTTTCTAGCTAATGATGGATTGTGTAAAATTTTCATGTATAAATCAATTCCTTTCAAACACTTAGTGATGAACTTAGTGATAGACAATATCAAAGCATCAACCATTAATTATTTTTAGTGACAGATGGGTTCCATCACTTTAAATTAGATATCGTTTTCTAAATAACTTTTTGGCACGTCCTTTTTAAACTTTAATGATAGATTTCATAATTCCCTCGCTAATAATTTACCAACACCATTTTTTATGATTGAAGTTGTTTTGTTACTAATTCCGGTACAAATTATTGTAGTGATAGATTTTCTTCCATGTAGCAACGGATATTTTTGTCTCCATCACCAAAGCTTGATTATCTTGTAGTGTATGTTATTGTTGTTTAAAGTTTTTTTTTTTTTGAAATAAAATAGTAGTATATAAATGTTTTTCAACACTACTGGTTTAGGTACAAATAATGCATTCAAGAATTCTTTTTTTTTTTGGTTTGATCTCTCAGCAATATTCGAATATGTTAAAGTAATTTGATGCATGATAGACGCATAGGGATGAGACAAATAAGTGAATTTTTATTTCAAAACATAATAAATTGAGAAAGGGGGATTTTCTTTTCCTTTAAACTTAGGATAAGTTAACTAATTTATGGTAAAGTATAGGTCAACTATATCTATGATAAGGAATGCATGTTTATTTTTCAACCACATTTGAAAGGGTTGGGATTTTCACTTAATTTTCTTTAGAGAAAAATACAGTGACATCCTTCAGGTATACGAAATTACACTTACCTCCCCTCTAATTTGAAAATTTGCATTGACCTTCCCTCTAGCTATGAAACATAGTACACATAACTCTATGAATTTTTCCATCAATTCTCCAGTAAATTAGTCATTTACTTCTAGTCAATGGTGTTATTTTATTAATTAATACAAAAAATATCCTTATAAGATTTAAACTCTCCTTTTTTTTAAATATTTTTCCACCAAAAGAAAGTATTTGAGAGTAAAATTTCTCACATTAATAATAATTTTGTGGCACCTAATTTTATTGAGCAAGAAAAATAAAAAAAATGACTTATAATAAAAAAAATTATTATAAAAGAAAAAAGTTCATATCATAGAAATAAGCATCTATAAAATTATACTCATGTTTAAGAAATTAACAAAAAAAAATATAGAACTCATATATAAAAAAATTAAAAAAAATTCCTATTCACATAGAACAAATAAAGAAAAAACTACAGGTTACAAATAAGGCAAAAAAAAAAAATCATATACAAATATTAGAAATTTGTATGTTAAACAAAAAAAAAATCTAACTTACATTTGATAAATAAAACATAACAAATCAGGAAAAAATGTAGATTGGAGAAATGTAATATCACCTTGGTTTTTATTTCATTTGATAAAAATTAATTTTTTCCTCAGATTTTAGTATTTGTAATAAAAAAAGAGAAAAAATAGGGTTGCAGACATTTTGTGTTAATTTTTAATTAGGTTTATAAAATGTTACTATTGTCGAGAGCTTTTTACTTAAGTGACATTTAATGATACTTTTAAGGCTTTACCTTCATTTATATCCAAGATTTGATTTTAGATTCTTGTGTGTGTGTGTGTGTGTGAGAGTTTAGTGACTTTGCCACTCTTACAATCACCAAAAAAAAAAAAAATGTTGCTATTATTTTGGGGATAATATAGTAATTAAATATTATTTGATTTAAAAATCTTATGTTTGACTTAAATAACAAATATTTATATTTAAGGAATATTTTGTTATTTTCCGGATGGAATATGTTTAGTTGTAGTAAAATGCGTAGGGTTTCAAACTACAAGGGAGGTTAGTGTAATTTTTGTAAAATTAGGAGAGATTTATGTATTTTTCTTTTTTCCCACGATCTTATTTCATGGGTTAGTTTAGTTATTATGCTTGTTAGCTTAATAGTTACTACTATGGGAATGATTGAGGAAAAAGAGAGAAAATCAAATTGCTTTAATAAATGAGTAACGTAAATTAATATAATTTCACAAGTTTATCACTATAAGCTGTGGATTGGTTTTGTGTTCATACTATCTTTTTTATTTAATTGTTCAAGAATCCTATTTTGTAATTTCTTGATATTTGTATTTTTATTTTCATTTTTAGTTAATAATATTTATTCCCATTCACTTTCTTTATATTCTTTCCCATTCAAATAGATTATAAAAATTATAAAAAGAGAAGTGATCTTTTTGTTGTTTTTTAAATTTTAATAAAGTAACGAGGTATTAATTTTGCATAGAAAAGCAAAACACCTAACACTTAAGAGGTGATTTCATGTGTTTAGTAAGTTTTAAAAATAATCAAACAATGGAGAATGTTAATATAAAAAATCGTACAAGAAATGCTTCTTTCTTAAAGGTGGCATTGTTGGTCTAACACCCTGAAGTTAACCTAACTAAAATCATACACAGATTTAAAAGGGCTGTCAATTAACCAATGGCTTGGTCCCAAGGGTGGAGTGATCGATCCTTAAGAGGCAGTCAACCAATTAGTGTCAGGTTAGACAAAACTTATTGCATGAAATTTGAGGCAATAGAATCCTAGTGTAGTTAGGCCATCAACCAGAGCTAAAACTTTATTGGGAAGAAGCCCTAATGCACATCCAATTAAAAAATGCCAATATAAGGCAAAACAATCAAAGAAAATGCAAATTTGATCTTCTTTTATCTTATCTTAACATTTTATTAAATTTTATTTGGTAAATTCTTTTTAGATCATGAATTAGTCACAATGTAAATCAGACCTACGACTAAAGAATGGAAACTTCCCTGCAATTAGGTGAGTGGGAATTCCACCTTTGGCTCCCTTTTCATGTGAAGAGATATTATTTTCAAATTTCCCCAAATCATTTTGATGTGTTGAGTAGTAGGGAATTGCGGTTAAATAAATTTATTTAATAATGATCAGACTCAGATGATAATGATTATATGAGGATGTCAAAAGTACATTATGCATGAAAAGTTAAAATTTCAAGTTAGACTAGGAAGAGATATGGAATTATTTGATATTACCAATTGAGATAGTAGAGATATTAGATGGATCACTATTGGGCTTTAGATTTAAGTTAGATATTGAGAAGTTGTACTCTTACTTGTTTATATATGTATGATTGTTTGAATGATTGATAGTGAAGAGTGACTTGAATGGGAACTTATAATTGATTTCAAGTTAGGAAATTCTTAGGAACCTAACTTTACATAATCATATGAGCATGAACTACATTAGTATAGAATTTCATATTATTCTTAAATTTTTAAGTTGCATGAAATTCAAGAAATTTTATTAAAAGTTTATTTTCACATTTTCAAGCTTAAGTTCTTCAAGTTACCATTTTTGAGATTTTACAGGTTTCTTTAAAAGTATTATTTATAAAATGTATAAATAATTATTTTTATAAATAATCCTAATATGGGAAGGAAATAGACATGACCAACCACAAACCATCATGAAGTATATGTTGACTATGGCTCGACAGGAAACTTTGAGATCTTTACCCTATAGATCACTTATCATAATTATCCTAACATGATGGTTGGAGGTCAGTAGGTCCTAAAAACCAAAATGTGAGATAGGCAACTGTTGACGTGTGAATTTGGTTAACCCCAAAATACAGTAGCCAATGTGAGGGTTCTTGAAACCCCAAACTATAAACCTATTATGTGGAGAGATAGAGAGAAAGGGATGGAGAGGAAGAATGAGAGAGATGAGGCACCAGGAATTTTATGTGGTTTGGCTAAAGTCAATTATTCAACCCCTATGTCCATGATAGTATATTTCTGAGAATGTGTTTACAGAGTATTTGTATTTGTGTATATTAGTTATGTGATCTGAGTCATTTCCTCCCTTTTTTTCTTTTACAATGGTCTCAACTCCTACTTATAGTATTTGGGATATTACAGCTGTATTTCAAAAAAAGGAAAAAATAACAATAAAATAATTGCAAGTTGACCCTATGAGTTAACGTCTGCAAGTTGGCCATGCAAGCTAGCTGTGTAAGTTAGTCTTTTTTTTACAATGGTCTTGTTCTAACTAGTGAGCTGAAGCTCATTGTCAGTGCACTTGGAGCTATTATCTTAACTTTTTCTTGAGGTTTGAGCTTGTGGCTGGCGATTTGGTGCCTCTATTCAATGATCTCGATTTCTGGCGAGCTGGGCCTTTCTCAGTTAGCTTTGTCTATTAGGCTTTTGCCAACCTATTTTGTTTTGTACTAAAAATACCTATAACATCAGCCCCCTGGTTCTCAGTTTGTTTCGTGAACTGTTAGTTGAAACTTGATGGTAAAAGTTAACACTTGTACTCAGCGGATTTGTCATTTTAGACCTCCATCTTATTGCTTTATTTGCACCATGCCATGCATAATAGTCTTGCTTTTGTGCTGGACTACTTGATCAAGAGTAGTTGGACAGTTTCTGGATCCATCGAGAAATCTAACTAGTCTATATAAGATGTGAGAAATCCTTTTGTCTTTCCCTAGAATGGCTTGATGGATGCATTAGCTAAGCCCCCCATATTTTAAATGATCTAGATTTTTGGTGAAATGTTACGAGACGTGTATGACCTACTGCATAGGAGATTCCCATGGACAATTCCTCTCTGAGGATCTAGGGAAATTTTGTAATATTTTTCACAGTTTCCTTATGGGGATGCTAAATAATGCAACTCTTTCACCTTTGTTCTTTGGCCTCCTTGCATGGCAAGTTAACTTTCAAGTACCTTAGGGTAATGGAGTTGAGGGAGGAGCTCTTAGCTTGGGAGGAGGATAAGAAAAATCTTGAGCAGTTTACCTACTCTTACTCGTAGGGCTGGCTTTTAAAAGCCAGTTCTTCCTTTTATGATAGTTGTAGGCTTATTCTGATCTTGTACTTTGAATCTTCTTGTATAAATTCACCTTGTTTAATGAGGTTTTAAATGAAACTTTGTGTAATATTCTTGTTTTTCCAAGCACGCCATATCAATCATTTAATAGATTGTAGCTGGTAATATATAGGTTAACATGAATGAGTTCTTACAAACTATAACTTGATAAATGTTAGATAAAATGAATGCCTGATAAGTCAATTGACTCGGATAGCATAGATTAAATTAATATAGATGGGATTCAGTCAATAAATCATGACTTAAAAGGATATATGACATGTTGAATGACTAATCAATCACATTAGTTTGTTTTGATTGACAATGAATTCGAGCATCAGAGTGCCTTAGCTAGTAATGAGTTTTGCATGAGAGTTGTGCCTTTAATCAGATAGGTCACATGAGAGTTGTGCTTCAATTGGTTCAAGTAGGTCATATGCATGCGGTGCTAAGAAATAGGTCGCATGCATACACTTCAGATAGTAGGTTGCATGCATGCAGTATTGAGAAGTAGGTCACATGCATGAGCAGGAGGTTACGTGCATTCAGTGTTGAAGAATAGGTCGTATGCATGCACTTCAGATAGTAGGTTGTATGTATATGATGTTGAGAAGTAGGTCATATGCATGAGCAGGAGGTTACGTGCATATGGTGCCAAAGAGTAGGTTGTATGCATGCATTTCAAATAGTAGGTCACATTCATATAGTGCCAAGAAGTAGGTTGCATGCATGAGTAGGAGGTTACGTGCATACGGTGCTGAAGAGTAGGTCGTATGCATGCACTTTAGATAGTAGATCACATGCATATGGTGCTGAGAAGTAGGTCATAGGCATATGTTCCCAAGTAGGTTGTATGCATGCTGTGTTGAGAAGTAGGTCGCATGCATGAGCAAAGGGTTGCATGCATACAGTACCGAAGAGTAGGTCATATGTATGCACTTTAGAGGTCTCATGCATACGGTGCTGAGAAGTAGATCCTATGCATGCAATGCCAAGTAGGTTGCATGCATGCTATGCTAAGAAGTAGGTTGCATGCATGAGCAAAGGGTTGCATGCATACAGTACCAAAGAGTAGGTCATATGTATGCACTTCAGAGGTCTCATGCATATGGTGCTGAAAAGTAGGTCCTATGCATGCAGTGCCAAGTAGGTTGCATGCATGCTGTGCCGAGAAGTAGGTCGCATGCATGAGTAAGGGGTTGCATGCATATGGTGCCGAGGAGTAAGTCGTATGCATGCATTTTAGATAGTAGGTCAAATACATGCGATGTCGAGAAATAGGTCATATGCATGAGGTTTCAGTTGATACTGATGTGGTGGGGGGAGAGCTTGCTACTGAATTAGTATTTTGCTGAAAATTTGTTCAAAAATTAGGAGACATAATAACTTGACATGCTTTTACTAGCTTTATTACAAGATTAAAATATGGTTCTCATCACCGGTGCTTGTTCTTGTTCAGGATTCCATTGGGGTTGTTGAGGTCACTGTCATACGAGTTGCACCATATAATCTTTTAAGCGACCTCTGTTGATTAGATCCTCAATTGCATCTCTAAGTGCCCAGCAATTCGAAGTATTACATCCGACTTCACTGTGATAGGCACAAAACTTGTTCATGTCTCTATGCTTGGGGGGTCCTTACGAGGTAAGGTTTCCTGAAGTCTTCCCTATCCTTTTTTGATGCATATATCCTGTCCTGAGTGTCTGACAAGATGTTATAATTATTATGGCGACCTTGATACTAAGGTTGCTCATTCCTAGCCTTTTTTGTAGGCCGACTACTAAGGTCATCCTTCTGATTGTCCCTTCCATTTCCATCGTTGCTCTTTCTTTTGTTATGCTCAGAGCTATTCACCTTATCTTTATGATTTTTTGGACTGAATGTCTCCTCCTACTTGATTTGTTTAACAACTTGATCATAGAACTTACTGAGGTCTATTACTGGAGACTTATATATATATATATATTTGTATAGCTTCCCATCTTTGTGGAGTCTCACTGAGATTGCTATTAGGATCCTTTCATCGAAAGGATTTTCCACATTATCCGCCTCATGCCTAAACCAGGTAATGTATTCTTTCAATGAATCATCCTTCCATTGAAAGATCATTGCGAGGTGGTAGGATGGTGCGAGCCGTCTTCTTAATGCTTTGTATTGGTTGATGAATCTTGTCTAGCACTCTTCCTAATTGCTAATGTTGCAAGCTAGGAGATTTTTGAACCATGTTCACGATTTGTCTCGTAGTGTAGCTAGAAAGACATGACATTTAACAAAGGGATTGATTGTCTAAAGATCCATTTGTACATTAAACACATCCAGATGATCATAAGGATCATTGTCTCCATCATATTGTGCGATCATCGAAATTTTAAATTTGCGAGGGAGAGGCTCTATCTCAATTTCTCTAATGAATCATGTCCTCTCTCCATAGTGTTTTTAACTATTCTGAGCCTGAAGGTGTTGCACTAATAGCTTCACCTTTTAAAATAATTCTTCCACCATTGGGTCCTGTATCTCAGATTGTTGACTGAAGGATTGCTAACTCATTTTATTTTCATGATGACGAGAGCGATGATCTAAGGCATGTCCCCGGCTGGTCCTATTGGAGCTTTCTGCTCAATATGAGCTCTCACATCACTAATTATTGTGATCCTCACATTATTGGAGAATTCTCGACCTTGTCTGTGGACTGGAGAAGCAAGTTGAGTCAATGTGCTGATGCACTTGTTTGGGAATTTCTTGCTATGGTTGCTAGAGCTCTCCTTTAAGCTTGGTGGCCCCAATTTGGTTCTGTGTGCCTTGAGACTGTGTGTGTGCCAGTGTCCTAGCAACATTAGCCAATTCTGTTATCATTTTTTCAAGCGCTACATGACGTTGACACCACACTTATGCTTCATCAACTCTAGAAACAACAGCAACAGGTTTGTGAGGGCCCATAGGGGCTATGCCAATAGCAACACCAACAGTGAGAATGGTAGGTGTGCTTGCGACAGGAAGAACTGGGTGCCTTTGTTATTCGTCATACTGGTCAACTTTAGTATTTAAACTCCTAATAATTTTTCCTCTAGCCATTGTAGTTCATTGGAAAATCAATCAGAGTGTAGATTTGGGCCCTCATTCTAGTGCCAAAATGTTGACATGTGAATTTCGTTCACCCCAAAATTCAGTAGCCAGTGTGAGGGTTCTTGAAACCCCAAACTGCAAATCGGTTGTGTGGAGAGATAGAGAGAGAGAGAGAGAGGGATGGAGAGGAAGAATGAGAGAGATGAGACACCAGGAGTTTTATGTGGTTTGACTAAAGTCAATTATGCGACCCTTATGTCCATGATAGTATATTTTTGAGAATATATTTACAGAGTATTTATATTTGTGTATATTAGTTGTATGATCTAAGTCACTTCCTCTTTTTTTTTTTTTTTTTTAGAATGATCTTAACCCCTATTTATAGTGTTTGGGGGTGTTACAGCTATATTCTAAAAAAAGAAAAGAATACCAATAAAATAATTGCAAGTGGACCTTGTAAGTTGACGTCTGCAAGTTAGCCATGTGATAAAACAAGATTTGATACATTTATTTGCCCTCATACTTAGCATTTTAAGAGCCAAAATGTTATGTTTCCAGTTGTGTTAATATGTATTTGTGATTTGGTGTCAATTGGTTCATTAGGAGAAATTTTGCATAAATAGCCATTTTTAAGTAGTTTCTATAATTCTTGTATAACTTGAGTTATACTTGTCCAATTGATTTGATTTTTGTCTTGTAAGAAAGCTAAGAGATAGCTATACAACTTTGATGAATACTGCAAGAGCTGAATCCATCATTTGGTTATCTGAATTTGGAGATGAATCTACTATAGAATGCTGTCTCTCGGGCAGCTGACCTCTTCTCACATAACAGACCATAACTTGAGCTAGAGAGGTCCAAATGAGGTGAAACAAGGCCCAAATTTAAGCTAACACATAAATACACAATTCCTCTGAAGATTTACCGTGCTAAAAAGATCAAAATGGGCGTCAAATATTGGCTGCAACCCAGAGGTAGAATGCTGTGAAACTGGGCTGATGCAGAACTGGTTTTTAAAGCCCCAAATTGACATGGATTTAAAGCCCAATGCACATGGATCACACCCACCAGCTGGAGACCCGA
>JANHAO010031129.1:0-10006 GCA_026873985.1 Saraca asoca
ATAACAGGAAATGATGTGGCCGATGATATAATAAAGTTCAGGACACATTTGATATCCAGGGACTAAAGTGTAATTCAGTGTAATTACGTTAGGGCCAAAGTATAAAGTTTGGGAAACTTTGGGCCATTTTGAGAATTATGAAAATGTTTCATAAAACCTCCCAAAACGGCATCATTTTGTGTGCTCTTCCTTGCCCATTTTGACCGACCATACTTCACACACACACACAAGCACAATTCGATTTTGGAAATCGAAAATAGAAGGAAGTCGAAACCTTAGGAAGCTTTTGGCCATGGTGGCCGAAACCAAAGGGAGAGGAAGAAGAGGCCGAATGGTTCGGTCCTTTGGCTCCATCCAGTCCCGGTCAAGCCCCTCTATAAGCAGCACTTGGAGAGGAAGCTTTTAAGGCTATGAAGAGGATTTTCTTGGTATGAAGATCCACAGTCTTTCCCTGTGAAAGAGTTGGACTAAAGGTTAGAAAGCTCTACTTTCACTCTAGATTTGATCTAGGATGTTTTGAGACCTCAAACTAGTGGATCTTGGGTGAGTTTGGTTCGGCCATGGGAAGGCTTTTTGCTGAAAATTTTTGAAATTTTTGCCCTCTTTGGTTGCACCAAACTCTACAATATGCATATGGTTTTGAGAAGCAGATTGCATGCATACGGTGCCGAATAGTAGGTCATATGCATGCAATTTTGAAAAGTTAGTCGCATGCATACGATGCTGAATAGTAGGTTGTATGCATATGGTGCCAAGTACATCAAGCTAAATACCCTTTTCAAATTAGAATGGTGATTGCTCACTTTCAAATTAGTGGGGTGAGCAAATGTCTTGCATTCTAAGCTTAGGAAACTTCAACTCCATTTGTTCTTGTTAAATGGTAAGCTTGGTTTCCTAAGTTTTCCTTAAAGATGTATGGGCCTCCTCAGTTCAGACCTAGTGTCTTGTTGGTGGCTTTGTAAGCTTTGAGAAGAATGAGGCACAGTTCAAGATCACCAAATTTTTAGTCTAAATTCGGGCCTTTTGTATAATATTTTGCCGAAATCTTGTTAAACACATGGTTATGAACATTTAAGGGGAAACTTGGGTGCTCTCACTAACTTCTGAATAACATTACAAGACCGTATGGTTTTTATAGCGAAGGTTTGCTTTTGTTGGGGATACTATTATGGTTACTGAGGTCACTATCTTGCAGGTTGCAACACATAGTCTTTTAAGCAACCTTTCTTGATTAGATCCTCAATCACATCTTTGAGTGCCCGATAATCCGAAGTACTGTGCTCAACCTCATTCTGATAGGCACAAAACTTGCCTATGTCTTTGTACTTGTGGGGAGTCCTTACAGAGTTGGGTTTCCCGAAGTCTTCCCTATCCTTCTCTATTGCGAATATCCTATCCTAAGAGTCTGATAGGACATTGTAGCTATTGTGGCAACCCTGACACTAAAGTTGCTTAGTCTTAGCCTTCTTTGTAGGTTAGTTATCAGAGCTATCCTTGCCATTTCTGTTTTTGCTCCTTTTTTTATTCTAATCAAAGTTGTTTGCCTCATCCTCATGATTAGACTTCATTGGGCCAAAAGTTTATTCCCACCTAATCTGTTTAGCTGCTCGTTTATAAAACTCACTCAGATCCCTTATCGGAGACTTATATATGTTCTTATATAACTTTCCATCCTTGTGGAGTCCCGCTCAGATCACTGTCAGGATACTCTCATTGGAGGGTTCTCCATATCGTTAACCTCGTATTTGAAGCGAGTGATGTAGTCTTTTAATGATTCATTTTTTTGTTGAAAGACCATTATGAGGTGCTAGGATGGTGCGAGCTACTTCTTTAATGCTTTATAATGGTTGATGAATCTTTTATGTCACTTTTCCCAACTGGTAATGCTGTAAACTGGGAGATTCCTGAATCATGTTTGAGGCATGTCTCCTAGTATAGCTGGGAAGACACGACACCTAACCAGTGGATTGATTGTCTGGAAATCCATCTAAATATTGAATACATCTAGGTGATCATATGGGTTATTATCCCTATTGTATGATGGGATTGTGGGGATTTTAAACTTGTGAGGGAGAGATTTTGTCTTAATTTCTCTAGTGAATGGTGTCCTCTCTCCACAACGATCTTGATTATTCTAAGCTTAAGGGCACTCCTCTAACTATTTCACCTTTTGGAGTAGCTCTTTCACCATCGGGCCCTATGTCTCAGACCGACGATTGGAAGATTGCTGGCTCTTCTTACCTCTCGATTGTAGGAGTAGTGAACTGATGTTTCATGCCGTTGACTGATTTTGTGTGGGTTGTCAGCTCGATGCGAACTCTTATGTTGTTGATTTTTACGATGCTCATGAGCTTGGTGGATCTCTATTCTTGTCTATGAGCTAGAAGAGCGAGCTAAATCAATGCATTGAAGGACACCTTTGGATGCAGTGGCTTTGACATGCTTTTGCATGCCTAGGGTTTGTATCAATACTTTAACCACCTCAGTCAGTTTTTTCACTGTGTTCTCAAACACTTGCTGACATTAGTGCCATGCCAGCATTTCATCAGTCTCAGGAATAGTAACAGTAGGCTGGCGGTGATTCATTGGGGCCAAATCGACGATAATTCCTATAACAAGGATAATAGATGTGCATGTTATAGGAAGAACTGGTTCCCACTGCTAAATATGACCTTTCAGCTGGTCAATTGGAATGTTTAAACTTCTGGTGGTTCTTCCTCTAGTCATCATAATTTGAATGGAGGATCAAACAAAATACAGTT
This sequence comes from Saraca asoca, assembly GCA_026873985.1. Lineage (NCBI taxonomy): Eukaryota > Viridiplantae > Streptophyta > Magnoliopsida > Fabales > Fabaceae > Saraca > Saraca asoca. The sequence continues at coordinate 2,763 of JANHAO010031129.1, forward strand.
TAGGGCTCTCCTTCAGCGCCAAAATGTTGGCGGTGGAATCCTGTCAATTAGAAAAGTTCAGTAAACCCTTAAACTATAATCTGGTGAATCTAAAGAATGAAAGAAAGATAGTGGGAGAGAGGAAGAATAAGGAAGGAACCAGGAGTTTTAACGTGGTTTGGCTAAAGTCAGTTGATCGATCCCTACATTCATGGTAGTTTATTTCTTTGTAAAATTATCACGACCTACCCCGGGGCACGTTATCAGCGTAGAAGGTCATTATTAGGAAATCCTTTTTATCAGAAAACCCCCTACAGGCCTTACTATACAACTATGACATACATTTAACTAATACACATCTAAAAATGCATATATCCATTTTTAATGAAAATCTGACAAAGTTTCCTCTGTTTCCCACACACCAGGCGACAAGGCCCATTTGAACAGCACAAGGGCTACTCGCCCAACATAACCTGTATAACATCACAATACATATATATATATATATATTTCTATTCAGTGGCCTAGACTCAAACATATGCAAAATGTTTTCCTATCCAACTGCCAAATCATTTTACCATTATACATTTTAATCTCCGCGAAGGGGTGGTCAATGAGACAGAAGGGAACCAAGTTATCTCCTATCTCTAAAAAACACAGAAAGAAAAGGAGTGAGTTCCAATAAAACCCAGTGAGTAAGCGATCCTTTCAAAATCATTTATTGCATATAAAACAAATTTAATACCGTTTATAGTCATAGAAACCAGCTTACCTGCTTAACTATCTTTATCTTAATTTAAATTTAGAAAATCAACATTTCATAAGAAAATCAAGTATCAGAAAATACATTTTCCAATATCATAAAGCAAATATTAAGATAAGTCTTTATGAAAGATAAAACCAACGTAGCATAGGCATGATAGAAAACAATGTCTTTTAAAAGCTTCTTTGAACATCAGTATAGCAATCAGTCCGTTGGATTCCTACAAGTAAATCTCTGAAGGTAACCGTCCTGTAATCTTGCCGTGGGTCATCCAGCACGTCTGCCGACCCCCACGAACGTATCCTATCATAAGCCATCTGACATGTCTGCCAGACATTCATACTGTATCTTCTACCATATCTCCTCAACTCCTGCCCAGGTAAACATATACTCATAAGTGCATTTGTGGGTTACCAATCATTTACTAATGAATCCAGCACTCTAAATCATTTAGTTAAAATCATTGTATAACAATTTCTCAAAGTCATCAAGTAATATATATTTTTCAACATAACAATATTTCCAAATATTCAATCATTCATTTCTAGGTATGCCATACCATCAAAATATTTAAAGATTAACTAAATCATTTTCATTCTCAAACATCACATAATACACATTTTCGCCAAATCCCATAATTCAAAACAATATAAAATACATATTCATCAATTCTCATATTAAACAGAATAGCACCACATATTTATGCAACATATGAGTGAACTTGACAAATCATAAAATCATATCACAAAATTCCATTTTTTTCAAAAATCATGAAGGTCCATATACAAATATCATATCAAAATATAAAGGGGATTATTACGTGAGAAAAATTGTTCACTCACCTCCAATGACACAACTGCACACTAGATTAAATCAGCTAGGATTTCATAGTTTGACATTTTACGAACTCAACAAATTATCAGGAATACATTTGAAGCAGGATAATAGCAAAATCCAAATTTTTCATCAATTTGATAGATAGTTTCTATGCAATTTTCTTGACACATCATTATAGGATGACTATGGAATAAATCTGATGATCTAATATTACTCACCAGGTCCTGATGAACACACCAGTAGCTCACTGCCAGCAGAAGCCTCGCCAGTGGCTGGAAACCATGGCTAGCCAAACCAGCTGCAACAAGGATAGCAAAATGAAGCCGAGCTGCTACCTACTCATTCAACCAAAGAATATGTCGGAGAGGAGGAAGAAAGTGACCACCAGTGGAGGGACAGTCAAAACTACCATGGCTGAATGGTCTAGCTCATCGATAAGATGAGATGTCTCAACCAAAGAGGAAGTAGACCCCGGAATATTGCTAGTTTCCTTCGGTAGAGGACAATATGTCGAAATACAAGGGAAGGCCGGAAGAGCACTAGCTCACCGTGACCTCCAGAACATTCTGGAAGAGGCCAGAAATGTCGAAAAGAGGAAGAGGACCACGAAAGAAGAAGAAGCCCATTTGGGTGGGCTACACACTATCGGAGCTTGCCGGAGTGGCCAAAAGGACACCGGCATTGCGAAGGACTCCGGAAGTTTTCAGAGAAAGCCAGAGAAAGAAGAAGGGAAAAGATCGGGGAAGAAGAGGCTGGCTCAGGAAAATATCAGCTGGGAAAAATTTATATAAAAAGGAAAATGGGAAAAATTACAATTTAGGCCCTCAACTTTGCACCGCCTTTTACAAATGCCCACCCGAAAAGAAAATTTTCAATTTAGTCCTTATAGAGATTTCACTTAGGTCATTTCCTTATTTTTATTTTTTTTTAGGTGTTACAAATTCTCCCCCCATCAAAAGAATTCATCCTCGAATTCTAGAGACTGGATATACCAGATTAAAATGTAACATTACTGAAAATGATGGGGGTACCTATTCATCTCAAGGAATTCTGACTTTCAAGTAGTTTCCTTTCCTTCGATTCTCTTACAAAACTTTCACTAGTGAGTATTCTTTAGAAACCAAAGGATGGATGGAAAGGGTAGAACATATGTTTAGGATAAACTAGCAGGATTCAAAACCTCAGAGTAAACTCATTTTTAACTATCAAATACACAATTCCAGATCAACCACAGCTTGCTTGGAAAGAAGTGAAGAAATCAATTAAATTCAAGACAAAAGAATGTCTATAGAGAAGCTCCTTGAAGAAATGGGAGCTGAACAATGAACTAGCAATGATGAGTATCTATTTAACATTGGAATCGTAATGGCAATAGTACTCTTTGGAATGGGCTTTCAGCTCTTATGCCTAACATATAGTCAAATTCTAATAGGGTTGTGGGAAATGAAAGCTTCACCATTGACACTTTCCAATATGGTAATGTCAGAGATTCATCAACCATAATTATTTCTCAAGTCTTTATGCTCGAAGTGTCATATATGATCATGATGACAAGAGGATTCCTCATATAATGTTCTTCCAAGATTTTTTTTTCTTACTTATTCATGTACAATAATCTGCATTCTCCTTCATTCATCAAAAATTTCTCTATAAAGCTTACTGACTTTCTCAAGTATCCTATGCAAGGATAATCCAGATACAATCGATAGTGTCAATCAATATTAGCTCACGATGGTGTAATGTTCTGGCTGAACAATATCAAGGAGTGGCTCGGATGGAGACGGGAAAGCTCAATGACAAAAATTATTATCATCACATGCCAAATGATTACATCAAGTGACAGACTAAACAATCTCACCATCAGAATCTGACAATCTCTCTACTTCAATCGTAATTAAGGGCCTAAGATAGTAGTAGACCATTCCTTTATGGACCTATGATGCCTTGGCTACTTGATGAGTATGGAGCTCTCGTTTATCAAACTAGTATTACTGACATCAAACTCCATAATTTTTGGTGAAGCTGGTAGCATAACCCATCAGAATTTACATCAATTATAGAGGAGAACAACACGGTGTCCGCACTAGGATTACAGAAAGCAAAGAATCGATACGGCACAGTAACTAGAGAATAGTGCAATAGTACTGATAACTTAATCCACTGGACAATCTAATGTGAGGCTCATTGAGAGGAATAAGCCAATGCTGAATAAAATAAAGCTAGAGTCAAGGTTGTCACATACCGAATAGATAGATGACCATATAAAATAATAGACTAAACATTTTGGTCATCAGGACTGGATGATTACTCAAAGGTGGAACAATGGCACTATCAATTTAAACCACAGGGCAATCCAATGTAAGGTTCATTAAAGGAAATAGGTCGGTGCTGGACAAATCAAAATCGAGATCAAAATTATCGCACACTAAATGGATAATAGGTTGATACTGTATAATAGTTCAGAGGTGAAGCAATGGCACCGACGATGTGAACCACAGGACAATCCAGTATAAAGCTCATTGAAAAGAACGGGCCAATACTAACCAAAACAAAATCGAGAATAGGTTTGTAACACACTAAACAAATAATAATATTTCAATAGTGAAATAGCCGCGCTGGTGGTCTAAATTAGGGATGGTTTAGAATGGAACTCATCAACCAGGCTAAAACTAAATCTAGTTAAAACAAAGTCAAAACAAATTAAAACAAGCTATGGTCTTTAACGATCAATCTCAGTTATTCAATGACAAGTAATCAGTAAATCAGAGATAAACATAGACATAATTGAAAAGTAAAGAAGGAAAAGCAGAGGTAATTACTAAAATTTTCCTCATTAGGTAAGTCCTTAGATTCTTATTGGCAGAATCCCATACCACACCTGACATAGATTAGTACAAGTCCTTATATTCGTAATCTTGCTCCTTCTGGCCAACATAGGAAAGAACAACTGAGACAATCATTTAAACCTTTAACCTTATGCTTTCTAGCTCTTTTACTGTTTGTACAATTTCTCCTTGTCGCTATCAATCTCAAATTCACTAGCATCATAATTTTCCTCGAATCTATAGTTCAACAAGCCGAGAAATACTTGATTACACTTTCCTTCTTTAGGAAAACAAGACAAGTGGTCTTAATTCAGTCACTTCGGTTGCAAAATCACCTCCCCATATAATACATATTCAAGATTCTTAAATTTCATTTTGACGAGTCTCATTTTCAATATCAAAATCGTTTTTAGTTATAAGCTGACTTAAGACTTCAATCTTCAGAACACTTAGAATAGTAGGAGAGGAGGCTGAGAAAGTTCTAGATCTACACTAGTACCTTCAATGTCTTAACGACCACCTATGACAGCAAAAATTACAAGAGGTGCAAAAAATAAGGAGGATGGAATGGAGTAGGAAGGATAGCAATGGTGAATAGGTCTTAAATGGTGTTGGGGTGCCAATAGAATTAAAGGTATAGGGATCCATTACACTTTTTGGTAGAGGAAACTATGAGGATGTGATGGTGACAGAGTTATGGCATGGCTAATGGGCAATATACAAGGACATCTAAGAATAATTTTCCTATTCCAAGACTATTATTTATTAGATTATACACTTCTAATGGGACAAGTCAAAATTGATACTGCTTTAAACTCTAGTAGAGCAAAACAATCTACGTAGTACCCAATCTTCAATTTTTTTCATTTTTAGTTTCAATTACGTGTTCCCGTTTTTGATTATTTGTATAAACAATCTACAGTATCTTATCAAATAACTAGTTTTAAAATTCACAATGACCTTCAAGGATCTAAAATAAGTATGCTGTAACTTGGACCTTGGTGAGCAAAGGTAGAACTGGAAGATAGCAGAGTAGACCTACAATCCCTGAAGTAAGGATAACTATATAACTTGGAGACAGCTAGTGGGGTTCTAACATTTGGCAAGACAGGTCAGATCCTAGTTGCACTCCTTCACGTGCAACCTTGGCACAACTCATTTGGTATACTTTCTAGAGTTTCAAATATTTCTCTTTTATATCGTAAGGCAACATTTTCCGAAGATTTCTCTAAAGTATGTTGGTTATCCAATTCCCCAGTTATCAAGACATCTCGTGTAATTTCAATTCAAATTTCCCCCTTTTTAACTATATTTTTAATCACATTTTCTCTATCCTTGAAATCTTTGATAAGTTTGAAACAATGTTCCATCTAAAACACTATTCCAAACAGAAAGTCATATTTTGTTTATGGACTTTTACAGATACTACTATTATTATCTATATCACTTTACTATTATCTGACGGGGATACTTATCTAAATGAGGTTATGATGTACATATGGATAGGAACAGGAGATTTAAGAATTGCAAAGATTTTTGGTATGTTCCTAGTGTGAGGCATCAACGCATTCTTATTCACGTGTCGTACTCCCAGGCGCACTAACATGAACCAGGTACATCTATCCCTTATTGATAGTTGGAGACCTCTATCATGCACCTAAACCTTAAACCTTTGCTCTGATACCAACTTTGTCACGATCTACCCCGGGGCACATGACCAGCGTAGAATGTTACCATCAGGAAACCCCCTACAAGCCTTATCATACAACTATGACATACATTTAACCAATACACATCTAAAAATGCATATATCTATTTTTAATGAAAATCTGGCAAAGTTTCCTTTGTTTTCCGAACGCCTGGCCACAAGGCCCATACAAATAGCACAAGGGCTACTTACCCAATACAACCTGTATAACATCACAATACATATATATATTTCTATTCAGTGGCCCAGACTCAAACATATGCAAAATGATTTCCTATCCAACTGTCAAACCATTTTACCATTTTATATCTTTTAATCTCCGCGAAGGGGTGGTCGATGAGACAGAAGGGAACCAAGTTATTTCCTATCTCTGAAAAATATAGAAAGAAGAGGAGTGAGTTTCAATGAAACCCAGTGAGTAAACAATCTCCTCAAAACCATTTATTGCATATAAAAAAAATTTAATATCGTTTATAGTCATAGAAACCAGCTTACCCGTTTAACTATCTTTATCTTAATTCAAATTTAGAAAATCAACATTTCGTAAGAAAATCAAATATCAGAAAATATATTTTCCAATATCATAAAGCAAATATCAAGACAAGTCTTTATGAAAGATAAAACCAACGTAGCATAGGCATGACAGAAAACAATGTCTTTTAAAAGTTTATTTAAATATCAGTATAGCAATTGGTCCGCTAGATTCCCACAAGTAAATCTCCGAAGATAACTGTCCTGTAATCCCGCTGTGGGTCATCTAGCACGTCTGTCGATGCCCATGAACGTATCCCATCATAAGCCATCTGACACGTCTGCCAGACGCTTATGCTGTATCTTCTACCATATCTCCTCAACTCCTGTCTGGGTAAACATATACTCATAAGTGCACTTGTGGGTTACTAACCATTTACCAATGAATCCAACATTCTAAATCATTTAGTTAAAATCATTGTATAACAATTTCTCAAAGTCATCAAGTAATATATATTTTTCAATATAACAATATTTCCAAAACTGAATATTCAATCATTCATTTCTAGGTATGCCATGTTAGTCTAGATGGGTGCCCTAGACCAATTTGATTGAGTTCTAGTGCATCCTAGACTATACATTCTGTGCATTTAGATATAAA
>JANHAO010031130.1:0-10001 GCA_026873985.1 Saraca asoca
TGCAGATGAAAGAAAGCAAAGAAAATAAAGTAGATGTAATGAATAAATTAAGATCAACAAAGGATGATGCAGAAAAATAGATGTAAATAGAGAATAAAAGAGAAAGATGAAGAAGAAGAAGAAAGTAGAAATAAGAAGAAGATGAAACACTCTGAAAACTTCAATAAAATAAAACTGCAGCTCTTCAAAATCTGAAAAAAAATCTACATAAACCATTTGAAAAGGAAACCTAAAGAAATAAAGAAGAGAAAAGAAAAAAGAGAACTAGCCTAAAACTAAAAGAAGGATTCTAAAATATACATGAATAAAACTGATTACAAAGGACCCTATTTATAGCCTTTTTATGCGTTCACCATGGCTGGGCTTCAAAACATGGGTTGGGTGTGCTTCATGAGATTGAATTTATCAATTTGTAACTATCAGTTTGTAACACGGCCTGGCTGTGCTGTGTAACATGGTCGTGTTACGTGCATGATTTCCAAATTTCTTGCAAATTTTGCTCTAGGCTTGAAACAGCATCCAACACGACCTGGCTATGTTATGTGGCACGACCGTGCTCTGTGCATGGTCTCCAATTTCTTCAATTTTTGTTTCCCGAACTTCTTGCAGCACTTAACATGGCTTGGCTGTGTTCCATGGCATGGCCGTACTAGGTGTATGCTTCATGTTTTCTTTAATTTTTACTTTGTTTCTTGCATGTATTCTCCCTCTATCTTTTCCTTGATCTAGATGTAACTTCATTCTTTAAGTTTCTTTCTCCTTTTCAAGCCTTTTTGTCATCCTGCATAAAAAATACAAACCAAGAGTAGTATCTAGGACAAAACATAAAGTCAAAGTAAAAACACTAGGAAAACACAAAATACTATTAACAAAATGGACCAAAACTATTTTATTTTTATGCTCTTTTTTCCCATTTATCAACCCACCCGGATCATTGGCCATGCCTCCCAAAGAATATTCTAAGTTAAAGCCCTAATGGCACAAGTAGACATACTTTTTTTAAGTTAACAGAAAAGTTTTTCTCTTAGATTGGAAGGGATTTAATGCATCATCTCATATGGATGTAAAGATAAAAATGCAAGAATCGCAACCATGTTCTTTTATACTCACATTGAATAAATGATCTATGCTAAAAAGACACAAAAGTCCCCCAAAATAGGAAAAATAAAATACAAGTACATTTGTGCCCAAATTCACATCACATGACTTCCTCTTTATGTTTATTTTTGTGCCAAATTTTGTTAAAAGTTGAGCATATTTGCATGTCAAATTAATTCACAAGGTTAGCTTATAATATTCTCCCCCACTTTGAATGTCAATATCCTTATTAACATCTCAATTTGACATAACTTTCATGTATGTTTTCTTCTATCTAGATAGGTTTCTTGAATCTTCATATGGGTCTTCAGTTTGCTTCACTTGAGCTACTCTGATGACTATTCCATGCCTATCTTTTTAAGCTAACATCATTCGAGAGGCATTGATGAATGGCACCCTCAACCTAACGTATTTTTCAGGAAAGTTAGTAGTCTATTGCTTCTCAATTTCTCACTTGACTTCCTTTTGGATTTGTCTCCTTAAACTCACACCATTGAACATTTGCTTTCCCTACAACCTTTGGATAGTTGCCTCTGCAACCTTGGTGTCTTAAGCTTTACTACCTCTATAGACTTGATGATCTACCTTTATAGACTCTACTTCATTGTCGTAACATATACTTGTGTGCTATTCTCTCCACAATTGTCATGACTTAAATCCCTGGCTATGATCAGTGTGAATATCAATCCCTAATTGATATAACCAACTTTTAACTTGTAGCCATTATCCATTTCTACTTATACTTGTGTCAATAATTTTTCTAATCATATGAGCTTAAATTCAATTGATTAAACAAAAAATCATAAACTTATAGGAAAAAGGGAGACACCTTGAAATATAAGCATATTTTATAATGTACTAAGGCATTGCCCAATACGCATAAACCCCTTTTAAAATATCAGCTCACAATGTTGCTACATATTTCCAAAAGTTCTACATCAACTACTAACTAGCTTAGAGGAAAACCCTACTTCACCCCTTATATCCCCTCAAGGGCAAGGCAATTAAAAAGTTATATTAACCTATGTCTTACCATGAAACTAAGTATAGGTTAAACTAACTAAGCCCTTGGAGTATCCTTTAGCCATTCTATTTACAAATTTTTCAAAAGGATTAGCAAAATTTTTATAGATGGATGGTTAAACCCTAAGGGTCAAACCACCCCATAGCCATCATTAAGAGGACATTCGAGGGCTGCAATAGAATAATTTCCACCTCATGTAACACCTCGTAGCCAGTTAGATTTAAAATGACAATATAATGGATCTTAATCTAATATGTTCCTAGAGGACTCTCAATAGTAGTGGTGAAAACATCAGTGATGATCTCCATTTGATCGTTATTCATTCTTACTTTTTGGAGAATGAATGATTGCAATTTCTTAAGAATCTGAAATAGTCCACAAAAGAGTGAGTTTGGGCCTCAGTGAAACTAATTTGTACCTAACTTATGAATTTCTCAATAGTATAAATGCAAATGAAAATCATAACTAAATATTCATATTTCATATCACACCATGTTAATCAAGTCATAAGTCATGGCCTTATGCCATCATCATCCATCATTACTTGTCAAATCACTTATATCTCAATCAATATTTCTTAAAATAACAATGAAGTAAAGCAAAATAAATAATAATAATCAAAATTTTCCTTGTTACTCCTTTCTAGCCTTATTCCACACAAACCTAGCCTTATCCCTCTAGGTTCTTCCTTATCCATTGCATCGTAATAGAACATATAAATCTAGAATTCGATTCATTTTCTCCCATCTCATCATCATCATTCATAGTCTCAAATTTCATAAAGAAATTTCAAGCTTTCACACAAAATCATATTTTATCACACGGTTCACAAATTCATTACCATCACAAATACATACTCTCTTGTAACCTTATCAAGATAGTATTTCAAATGGTTTGCATAACATCAATGTATAGACATTTAGTAGATTGATTGTTATTGGCATATGAGTTACGCATTTAGGACTTATTGACAATCATATTGAAATATGGCTAGGAGCTATATGAAGTTGGATCAAGAACAATGAGGGTTGCGCTTTAGAGAAATAAAGTGTTGTAAGAGTGTATAAAAATCTAGAGGTGCAATCAAAATCACAGGCATGATTGCTATTGAACTATAAGCAAAATCGTGAGGTCAAATAAGAAGGGTTCAATTTGACTCGTAAGGATTTAGTACAAAATGCAAATCTGCTCACCAAAGACTGACACCTTTTGGGAAGTCCAAGATAACTACATGATCAAAATCACGATTAGAATAAAAAAATAGGGTGAGAAACTCAATTTGAATTGTTGGAAACTAGTTATATTTTTTATTTGGATCGCATGGCATTATACAGCTTGATTTCCACAAGCATGATCACAGGTTCAGTGTAAAATAGTGTGATTCGACTTGTGAACTCTAATTTTACAGAATAATAGTAGACAAAACAAGGGAAAAATTGTCCAATTTGCACCAAATCTTATAGGTTCAACATATCATTGTTTTATAAGCTTAAACAAGCATAAATTCTAGTTTTTTCAAACATGACACCAAATTTATATCAATAAATGCAATCAAACTCAGACTTCACTAAACAATCACAAACACCAATTTTCTTCAACTTATACCAACATTTAGTGGATCACAATTAAATATTCATAGAAAAGGTAAGAATCACTCACCGGAAGCAAAAAATAAACTGATTCAACACAAGTCTTCAGCACTCTTCATGAACAAAGAAGAAAAGTATATTAGCTTCTTAGATTTTCAAAGTTTTTCTCTCATCAACTAATCATATACTATTAGATTATGTTTTATTCCATAAAATCAATCTCAAAATAAAAGATTTAGGCTCTAAAAACATCAGAAAATCATGTGAACATATGAGTTAAGTAGTAATATAAATAGTGACTTTTGGATTAAAAAATTTATAACTTAAATTAAATTAACAAGATTTTGGTACCAAATTGAAGAGGAGGAAGAGAGGAATCAATAATAAAAATATAAGAAATTAGCATGAAGGATTGAATGCTTACTTAAAGAGAGAGGGGTGTAAAAGATTACTTGATGGAGATGAAGTGTTGCATGGATGTGACTGAGAATGGCTAGAAAAAGGGAAAGGGAATTGACCTTATTAAGGGTAAAATGAGAAAATTTGTGTCAATTTGACCTTTGACTTGAAGTTGACCAAATTTTCTTTGAAAAACTTTTCCTATTTTCTTAACTTTGAGTTCAGATTTAACATACTCATCGATTGCCAATGGCTATGAAATTTTAACACAAATTTTACTTGATGAAGATGAAGTGTTGCATGGATGCAATTGAGAATGGCTAGAAAAAAGGAAAGGGAATTGACCCTATTAAGGGTAAAATGAAAAAATTTGTGTCAATTTGACCTTTGACTTAAAGTTGACCAAATTTTCTTTGAAAAACTTTTTCTATTTCCTCAACTTTAAGTCCAAATTTAATGTACTTATTGATCGCCCGTGGCTATGAAATTTTAACATAAATTAGTTAAATTAATTACCTTTGTAATAACTATAATTTTATATTCATTGAGTGCCTATAATCCTAGTTTTGAACTTTCCAGATTTTTTTAGGAAATTAAATCTCGAAAACTCAAATTTTAATTTATAAGCATTCAAAGTAGAAAATTCAATCTTTTGAAAATTACTAAAATTTATATAATTTATTTCTACTATATCGAGGCACTTCATAACTTAAAATTTACTATTTTGAAACTCCTGAAATTTCCCAATTTGCTCTTTTTTGGGTTTCTCTGAAAAGCCATTTTATTTCTAAAATTAATTTTAAAAAACTTAGGGTATTGCAACAATTCTTTGGTTTGTCACCGCTGCAACTTCTCCTATCCCATTACCTCTACAACTTATGCTTGTGTCACTCCCTTTATAGCTTGCAGGCACATTGTCCTTACATAAATCTCGACCTATTACTTTTATAGCTTAAGTGTGTGCTATTTCTATAGCTTGTGCACTTGTTTAAATACCACCTACTGCTAGATAAGCCTCACATTCAATGTCTCATTCCACCGATATAAGAGACATAAGTCTCATGCCTTGCTTTTATGCAAGTCCTAGTCCTTCTATATAAATATGGCTTGCTTACAAGTCCTATTTCTTACTCAACTTGCGTTGGGTTTGATTAATCCATTACACGTTGTTGCGCCACTTCCACACTCAATTGGATCCTTAGTCCCTCTTTGAATTGATACCCTTATGGTATCTTAATCATCATAGTCTTTTTGGAGTTGATACTATCTAGGATCTTGGCCCTTAGGGCCCCTTATTAGTTTCCAATCTTCAATGTTATCTCTTCAAAGTTATACTTTCTCATCTCCCATAACCCTTATAGCCATTCACTAGTATCTTGGCCCTCTTAACCACTTTTCAGATGATCGGTATCCTTTTTACTGACACCTCTCAAGTGGCATCCTTTGATGTCTAAGCCCTTGTAGCTTAGTTCGAGAGCATCCTCTTGATGTCTCCTTCTTCAAGTGTATCCTCTTGTTGACTCCTTCTTCAAGTGCATCATCTTGATGGCTCATCCACATCAATAGCTTGATAGGGGTTGAGCATATAGTATCCTTCATTCTAGCTTGAGCTTCACTTTATTTGTGCCTGAGCAATTGTGAATCTTATACTCATTGCTACAAAGTTTGTCATGTGACTATGTAGTGCTAGTCGGTTCCATCTCAAGTTATTCTCATTACTTCATCATGCGACTATGTAGCTCTGGCTCACTATATCAAGTATCATTGATGCGTGTTATACGACTATGATGTGCTAGCTCCTATAGTATCTCATCTCAAATCTTGTGGATGAGTACTGTAGCTCGCTCCTTACATCTATGCAATTATTATGCGTAATTGATCCCTTTTGGACCATTTTCCCCTCTAGGTTTATTCATTTGAGTCAAATTCATGCCTTTTGATATAATTTTGGACTCTTTTAACAAGATTTATCCGTTTAACATATCTCTTCAATCATGTCATGTCATAAGATGGGTCAATAATCTATTATGGCCATACTTTCTAGCATGACCATGGTTTCACCCTCTTGGCTTGTCGGCAACTCATATGTCTTTCATGGACATGGTTAAGTCTTCTTTGTAAGATCAAGACTTTTCTCGAGACTTTCTCCAACTAGATAGGCAGTCAATTCACTCACTTGGTTTTACATTCCTTCAAATGCTACTATTTATGAGCACATAATCAATGTCCTGTGCTATATAGCAAGTCCATTAACTTCTATAAGTGCTTGCACTTAATGCACCACTAATGTTTTCTTGAATGTAATATTTCACACATTAGCCCTCGAATTGCTCAAATCTCTTGCTACCATCTCGATCAAGTTCTTAACAATGTTTATTTGCTATTTCAATGAGTGTTTACTTCACTTACAACCCTCATATGCTTTTGACAAGCTAAATCTACACCAATCATATCCCACCCAATCTATTTTCTAGGGCTAACTAAGCTTTAAAACTAATTGTCATAGGCTAGTAACTCTTTTAGCCATATTGTGCGGCTCATAATGGTAACTCTTGGCTAACATGCCAACTTTTCAATAATCTTGGCCACATTTGGATATATAATGGGACAAAATAGATTTTGATTACTATAAAATGAAATCCTATGTGTAACATGTCCATAGGCAACATAAGCATATAATCAAAGTATCTGCCCATACCAAGTCTCAAATAATACCCCACATAAGTAACCTCTAGTGTACATCAAAAAGGGACTTTTTTTAAATAAGGAGAGGGATAATTCTATTTATTAATATATGCCTCATTACATAATTTTGAGTATGTAGAAAGTTTCTAAGCCATAACATTGTGATCCACAACTCATGCCACAATGCCTACTTAGATCATCGGATGTGCTCCTTAAAAAACATTCTAAGCCAAAGCCCTAATAATACAAATAGACATTTTTTTTTACATTGACATTAGGGCTTTTCTCCCACCTCGGGAGGGATCTAATGTGCCATCTCATATGGACATGGAGATAAAAATGCAAGGATCGCAAACATGTATTTTTCTACTTGTATAAGACCAACGATCTATAATAAAAAGATGTAATCACCCCCAAAATAGGAAAAATAATTCACAAGTGAATTTGTGCTAAATTTTTAACACGGGATCTCTTTTTCATGCTTAATTTTTACGTCAAGTTTTGTCCAAAATCAAGCATGTTTGCTTGTCAAATTGGTGTTCAAAGCTAACTTATGACAACAAGCAAGGTACCATTTTGGCCATGATCCATTAAATTGCATTTTGATTCTAACTTGGTTCCAAAGTGGCTCGATTGTAGTTTTTTGGAAGGCTTTATCCATCAAGTTTTTGGATTCACTTATGGTGTGATTTTATGAATTTAGTCTGTTAGTTATATGTAGTTGGTTTTATGGTGCATTTGAGGCATTCCCCTATGATAAGTTTAAATCTCCAATTACTTACTGTGTTTTTCTTTCAATTGTTTAGTTAACAACGTTTCAATATTTTGTTAAGCCAACTTTTGAAAAATCTTTATTGAAGTCGTCAAGATTGAAGACAGGTTTCCAGTCTTTTTTGTTCTAATTGTTAAGGATATAACTATAAGAAGCCAACCTAATCATATAGACTTTAAGAAAGGATTCTTGTCACAAAAGTTTTCATATAAGAATACTAAGGAGGAGAAATTACAAAAAGAAAAGAAATTGAAGCATCCAACGAGTTATGATTTGAAAGATATATTTACTATTAAGCTAGATAATGTAATTTTTTCCTTCATCACAAAATTAGAACAATTTGAGAATGATTGTTTTGATGAACTTGTTGTCACCATGAATAATGCTAATGATTCACGAAAGGGTGGTTCGTTGTTCCTTAATATTTTGATAGCCATTTTTAACAAAAGATATCATCAAAGGGTGCTTAGTAACAATGAATATGAAAAAAGATAGGAATGCAAGCATTAAGGCTGTAGAATTGGAAACTCAAATACAGAGAATGGAAGACAGTAAAGAGTTATACGAGTGCCAAGTTGGCAATTTGAATGTTAAGATGAGTAAGCTTGAAAAGGAATTAATAGATTTAGAATCTCATAATTCAGAACTAAAAAGTCAAATGGAAGTCTTTCGACAATAGTCTAATCAAAATGCTCTAGGTGAAAATTTGAAGAAATTAGTTTCTGTTAAGATCTTTATGATATTTGTCCCTACAGAAATAGACAATACCATGTTTGTTCTCTTTACCAAAGAAAAGATGAGAAAGATTTGCATTAAATGTGGTCAGTTAGGTTATTTTGAATCACAATGTGTAAGATCTCACTCCACTAAACTTTTGGCTACTAACCTAAAATGTCGTCTCTTTTACTTTCAAAGTCCTAAAGGACCCCCTTCACTTGGTAGTTAAGTTTGATCCCCTTTATGTGGTTGTCAAGCTACCTAGGCTACTATGAGGCAATCTAGTTCATCTAGTTTGCCTTTAACTATTAAGACTGATGAATGAGAACTCAGTGTCAAGATGGAGTGCCATAAAGGGCTAAGGAGTTCTGATTCTACAACAAAGAAGGACCTTGGCTTTCCAATACTTTAGATGAAGATGACTTGCAATTCCTAAGAGTGTGTCATAAAAAATGGTTTTTGAGGAATTTGAAGATTCATACGTTTTTAAACAATCTTCCAAGCATACATTTTACCAGAAGGCATCTTACAATTAGCATGTTAGATCTTGCCTTTTCTAAGTCGATCTTTCATTGTATTGGTAAGTTTATCATTCACCTCATTCCTTGATGTTGAATAATAAACTTACAATCATCCAATCCAATTTTCAATCATAATCGATCCTATTTTCAATCATGAGTTAATTCTATTTTCCCCCTTGGAATTCAAAAAATTATCATTTTTCCCTTCATGTTTGAGGAAATATCAAAATATCCATTACTTTTTGAGCTATTATCATTTTCCCCCTTGATGTTTAAGGAAACATCAAAATACCCCTTGCTGCTAAAATCTTTTTTTTATTTCATTTTTTTATTTTTAAAAAAAATTAGAAAAAAAGAAAAAAAATTTCCAAAAAATTTAAAAAATAAAAAAGAAAGAAATAAAGTTTGTGTAAAATAATTAAATAATATGTCACAATTAATTATATTATATATTCACTATAATTTCAATAAAAAATAAAAAAAAATTTCTTAACTTTTTTAATTTTTGTAAATTTTTTGCTAAATTTTTTTAATTTTTTTAATTTTATTTTTTTAATAGGGCTGTGGCTGTTGTTGGAAGTAGTGAGCAGAGGAAATAAGTTGAAGGAGGAAGTAGCGACTATGGCGCAGAGGAAAAATCTAACCCATCTATTAAAAAAAAAACTATCTCACCTTCGGATGAATTTTAGTTTTTCGTTACAAGGTAGGCTTAAAGGCCGTCTCACCATCGATTTCATTTTTGTTTCTCGTTGTTGCGAGGTAGGCTCCAGGGCCGTCTCACCCTCGGACGAGTTTTAGTTTTTTGTTACGATGTAGGCTCAAAGGCCGTCTCACCCGTAGACGAGTTTTAGTTTTCGTTTACGAGGTAAGCTCAAAGGTCATTTTACTTTGCCAAAGAGTAAAAGATAAGATCATTTTTTTCTTTAATATATGAGTTAGATTTTTCCTCTACATCATGCTCGCTACTTCCTCCTTCAGCTCACAGTTTTCTCTGCTCGCTACTTCCAGCAACAATCACAGCCCTATTAAAAAAATGAAATAAAAAAGGAAAAAATTAAAAAAATTTAGCAAAAAATTTACAAAAATTAAAAAAGTTAAGAAATTTTTTTTATTTTTATTAAAATTATAGTCAATATATAATATAATTAATTGTGACATATTATCTAATTATTTTACACAAACTTTATTTCTTTCTT
>JANHAO010031136.1:0-10005 GCA_026873985.1 Saraca asoca
ATTATGATCTATTTTATTTTGATTATTATTTCAATCATGCATGAGTAGATTCTTACTCTAGGATTGGGATTAGCCCACCTATGAGGTTTTAGGCAATTGTTTGAGCAAAATCCTTATTATAATTATTTAGCCTAATTGGTTTAATTATTATGCCTACATAAGATAATTTGTCTGATCAATTTATTATCTAATCTTAAGTGGATAGTTGAAGTACCAAAAGGTGAAAATTATTACCGGAATCCTAATAATCAAATAGGGGAATCTTAGTCACGAAAGTAGATGAGAATCTCTTAGGATGAAACTGGTTAACATAGAACTTAAAGGGCCAAAGTTTAATTTAATCCATGAAGGTAGATATTAGATTGAATTAGGTACGATTGTTAGACCTTGAAAGAGGCTAATAATTAATGTAGGCTAAACCAGCCCCAATTGCCTGAATAATTAAAATAAGAAAATTCTATAATATTTGTCAAGAATCATAAGTGAGGTAAGTCCTAATCCTACGCTTTTTACATTTGATATCTTCTTTAATTATTTCTTTATTTTCTTTCTTCCTTTAAATCTCTTCTTCTATTCTTCTTTATTTCTTTTCTATTCCTTACTACTTTCTCTTTCTCTCAATGAATTTGGATAGTTAAGTTGTAAAGATTTTAGTAATTAATATTAACTTCTCTATAGGATCGATTCGTATTTGTCAATACTAGCTACAAATACGCCGTGCACTTACGGATATTTAAACAAATTACATCAAGCGTGTTAAAGGCCATTTCTACTTTGGGCCTTATTTCATGCTTTGTGTTTTAGACTTGGACTCATCTTTCAATTCTGACCTAACTACCTTGGCCCAGTTGCTTAGAATTCCTGCCTATTTCCCTTTAGTTCTTTTAGATCAAACACTAGTTTCTTTTATTAGACTGAGTTAAGTTACTTATGTGTGGACGAATGTTAAAAATTTTTCATAAAAATGGGGATTCAAACAGGAGTGTTATAAAAAAAATTATCGTAACGGTAGATGATTATAGGATTTTTTTTGTATTTTTCTAACTTACATAGAATATCTTCATCTCCTTAACCTAAATAAATTACACTTACATTATCTATTCTCTTTATTAATTATTTTATCATACTATTAAGTTTATGTAACTATGGTACTTTTTGTCCTATAAATATTAGATTGTAAGAAGCATTTTAGCAAAATGAAAAAGAGAAATTCTCTTCTCTTTGCTATTATTCTCCTCATTAATCTTTCTAATATTTTCTCACTTATGGGCTTCATTTTTATTATAGATTATTAATTTCTAAAAACTTCATTATATCGGAATCTATTCTAATTTGCTAACATTATTTAAATGTGCAAAAAAATTATTTAACAAATATTTGAATTTATTTAATCTTATTTAGAAGACATACAAAAAAAATTTACTTATTAATGTTAATTTGAAGAAAAAAAGTTAACATCTGCTCATTAAGAATCTTAATAAAAAAATTAAATTATACTTTTTGACTTTTATTCTCATCCTTATTATTAGCATATAATTGTTTAAGAAAATTTTTAAATTATAAAAAATTATTAAAGAGGGTCTTCTGATCAATTGTTGACATGACTATAGAGTATTGAGTCAATGCACCAATAAGGATAATTTTGTTTGGATAAAATTTTAATATTATCATGTTATGTACATGTCTTATAATAAATAGGTGATAATATAAATTTATACTATCAAATTATTTTTATCATTATACATCAAACATTTGGTAGTATTATACTTTATAATTTAATTATTCTATTATATATTTGTAATGTTTTTATGTTACCAATTTTGAATGGTGCATACGTTTAGAACCATTGAATGGCTGCAATGGCCATTCAATATCGTGGTAATGGCTTAGTCATTTCTTGATGGAATAAAGGCTATATATAGCCAAGTTCTTAGGTCCTCTCACTGCTCTTTGATAGGCTTTATACACCATCAAATACAAAGATAAAAGTGTGAGGAACCCATTAAAAAAAACAAAGTGAAAATCCAACCCGAACACCGACGACAATGGCCGGAGGTGCATTTCTACTTTCAGTCTTAATCCTTATGTTTCATATATTTTAGAAGCATGTATAGGATTTATATTTTGGTTTACATTTGGTATCAAAGCACAAATTAGCCTCTGCCTTGTCATGTTAATTTTCACATTAAAAAAATGCTTCAGACCATACATATGAAATTTTTGGGTCCATTGTTCTTGATTTTTTTCTTTTTTTTTTTAATTTTATGCTTGAAATCATTTTATTATGAGATTTCATGAAGTTTTGTGATTAAAAAACATGAGTTTGGTGTATGGAAAGTCATTTTTCAGTCAGGTCTGAACAGGGTCAATTTGGACCTGGCTAAAGGTTGCAGACGACAGTTTTTGATTTCAAAAATACTACTGTCATTTTCAAATGTGACATTTTTGCTTCTGTCATGGATTTGTATTCTTCAAAATTTGGGCTTTACTATGACTAGAATGCATGGTCTTGCGCTTTAAACAATTTCTTTGGGTTTTGGGTTATATTTTAAGCAAAATCAAATATGATTTATAAATTTAACCATTTTGTGGTTTTATCATTATTTTGTATGTTGTCTATAATTATTTGCAAAAATAATGATTATTAATTCCATTTAAGTTTAAATAATTTAGTGATGGGCATTATTGGCAATTATTTGAAATAAATGACACTTTTGGATACTCTTTGTGTATTTAGTTTTATTTATGTGCCGAAATTTTATGGTTATGTATGCGTAATTTTATTTTATGCATGCAATTTTAGTTTAAATTGTTTTGAACACATAAATAATAAAATGTTGAGCATTTTTGGTTATTTTGCTCAAATTAAGACTATGCACAAAATGTATGATTTTATATGCAATTTTGGATTATGCTCATATTATGCAAGAATATTTTGTCATATTTTCATACTTTAAGGATAAGATTATTTTCTGCATAAAATGCATAATATTTATGTTTTTATTATGCAATTAGTGTTTTCTTTACGAGAAATTTTAACATATCATTTAGTCTAAATATTGTTAGAATTTGTAAAATTTAGGATTATTCTCATAAAACTTTATTTTGTGCATAAAACTTAAGTTCATTGCCTAAAATTTTTAGCACATTAAGATTCATAAAATGTTCACTAAATAAATTTGGATAATTATTTAGGTGAACTATTAAATTATGAATAATTCATAAATAATTTTGTAGTTGACATGAGAAAGCGTGATTTGAGGAAGTTTCACATAAACTAGTCCTTGACAAGAATTTTGCCATAATGCCACTAGTTTCACTGGGAACGTTACTCTGTCTACGGAAAATTGTTCTTAGGCATTAAGTAGAGCCTGAAACACTATAATTTAATTGTCTAGTGATCAATATAATTTTGATTAATTAGAGACTAGCCATAACATCTTTGATTAATTAAAATTGTTAAGGATCATATAAGGTATCAGACATAAAATTGTAATTAATTATACTTAATATAATAAAGTTTATCCCATAGGAAATTTTGTTATATTGATTTAATTAATTAGGATTAAATATCATGTTATTTTCATAATTTACCCATAGGGATTATGAATTGGCACATAATTTGGTAGTTTTACCATATAGTAAACTAAGGATAGAAGATCAAATAGGAGTTATAATGTACCCTTAAAGTAAATAATTTGATATTTCTATCATAAAGATATCTTAGATCTACTTGAATAAAAATTGAGCCCTTAGGCAATTTTTATGCCATTAGTTATAGTTTTTGTTAACGGTAGATTTTGGTTAAACCCAAATCCGGCCAACGGAGGGGGGTTCTTTTGGGACCCAAGCTGTCTCCCAGTTGTTGAGGTGATAGAAAGGCAGTGCATGGCTAGAGGAAGGTGGAGAAGAAAGAAATGCATAGAGGTTTAACGTGGTTTAGCTAAATTCAGATAGCATTGGACCTTACATCCACGGAGATGTTTTATTGATCTGAAGGAGTTTTTACAGAGTTTTAGATATGGTTTCCGGCAGAGTTTCTACTAGTGTTCTCACTTACTTTACAAAGGTTCTAGCCCCTCATTTATAGAAGCATGGAGGGGTATAAATGAAACTAAATAAATTACATATATGTTACATCAAATATTAAATGTACAAGACTACGTAGGGCATTATAGACTGGCTTCTGCAAGTTGTTTTCTGTGTGTGGGGCCCGATAACCGTATTTTGCAAAATGGCAGTGTAAGTTGTTTGTTGAACTTATGCTTGACTTCAGCGAGCTTCTAGCTGGGTAAGGTTTCGTCCTAGTGAGCTTGAGCTTGTATGTTGGGGCTACCGCTGGTTTCTGACCTCTAACTTGTTCGACTAGCGAGCTCGAGTCCTTAGCGAGCTAAGGTCCTTTGCGCAGCAACCTCACGATCTGGCAAACTCATCCTTTTATCAGACTTGGCTCCTTCTAGGCCTTTGCCAGTCTACTTCGCAGTGTCAAATTCTACTAATAACACTAGCCCCTAACTCTTAGTTCATCTTGTAGACTGAGAGTTAAACTTCGGCTAGCAAAGGCTCATGCTGTTATGATATATCATAACTCTAGCCTTCATCTCGTGCACTTGCCTCCCTTTGTGAGGTGCGACTTTGGCAAACTAGGGTCTTACAAAACTTAAAGGGCCGCATGGATAGGTTTCTACTATTGAACCCTTATTCAGCCCATTCTAGTTCCAAAACTGGAAGATATTTTTAATCTCAATCATTAATGTCAGTGCAATCAAAGTCTTTTAGGTTAGTTGCCATTTCATTTTCCCAGAAAAAATGTGTCTTGCAATTATTAGTGCGCCATCCTTGTTTTCTTTCAAGTCATTAAATTAGAGTGGTTAGGGGATTCCTTTCGGATCCTTCAACCTAATCAGGCTGAGTCTATTTAAAGTACAGGGGGCCCTCTTCTTCTTTCAGAGAGTCACCGAATGGAAGTTTCAAATAAACCTCTTGATTTCCTAGTATTTCGACCTCCAAGTAAGGCATGAATGGTTTGCTGCATAAGGAGCTTCAAAGTCAATTCTTCTTCGGTAGTGTGGAGAGATCTCATACAGTCTCAAATTATGTCCTCACGGTTATGAGGCTTCTCCTTCTCAGCTGCTCCGGTGAGCTTTTCCAAACTTCCTGGTCTTATGCCTGAAGCTAAGGAAGAGCTTGGTATTGAGGAAGGGGGGCTGGAAGAAGAAAATTGGGGACTTAAGTGAGCTCGCAAGTTTCCAACCAGCAAGGGCTCGTCTCTTGGCAACCAGCCCTCTGATTGGTGGGAGCTTTCCCTTTATGCGTTAATCCTTCTTCCAGAAGAACTAGTTATAACTTTCTCTGACTTATATTTTGACTCTTTTTGATCTAAATGTACCTCATTGAGGTTTTTTAATGAATAAAATTCCGTTCTTTTCTTCAAGTACTTAGCTATTTGTCCTGCAATTCACAAATGATAAATGTTAATTTTACTCATAAAAATAACTAAATAGCCAATTGGCAATGGTTCTTAATTGAAAGACAAATTTGGACTAAATATATTGAAAGTAAGCAATATATAGGTAGGTTGTATGGCACTAAAGCATCTGGCCACATGAGAGCTGCGAAATTGTAATCGCATGAAAGCTACAAAATTTTGATCACATGAGAGCTGCGAAATTTTGATCGCATGAGAGTTACAAAATTTTGATCACATGAGAGCTATGAAATTTTGATCGCATAAGAGCTATGAAATTTTCATCACATTAGAGTTGTGAAATTTAGGTCACATGCATATGGTGGCTACGAAAGTTACTCGTATGCATGGTAAGATCGCTGCGTGCATACGATCGCTAAGAAAGTTGCTCGCATACATGATCTTTAAGTTGTATACATGTGGTGGCTAAGAAAGTTGCTCACATGTATAGTAAGATTGCAACACACTGTGGCTAAGAAAGTTGCTCGTATGTGATATAAGGTCACTACACACACATGGTGGTTAAGCAAGTGGCTCGTATGCATGAGCTAAAGATCACATGCACAAGGTGGCTAAGAAAGTTATTTGTATGCATGGTAAAATATTGTGTGCATGCAATGGCTAAGAAAGTTGCTCGCATGCATGAACTTTAAATTGCACACATGCAGTGGCTAAGAAAGTTGCTCGCATGTATGGTAAGATCACAATTCATGGTGGCTAAGAAAGTTGCTCGTACATGCTGTAAGGTCATTACACGCACACGGTGGCTAAGAAAGTGGCTTGTATATGCAAGCTAAAGATCACATGCACATGGTGGCTAAGAAAATTACATGCATGCATGAGCTTTAAATCGCATAAGAGTTAGGAAATTTTGATCGCATGAAAGCTATGAAACAAGGTCACGTGAAAGCTACGAAATGAGGTCGCATGAAAGCTGTGAAACTTTATCTTGTGAACGTAATACCAAGAAGTAGGCCATGATAGTGTGATGCCTTGCTGGTCGCATTAGTGTGACACTCAATTATAACTTGAGACTCAGTTTACAAAGTATGCACTTCTTAGGATCTCAACACCAAGTCAAATGTTTTGCAAAATTTTTATAAGAATCTTCAGGAATCGACCTACATGAAATTTAGGGCACTTTCACATATCATATTACAAGTTCAATATATGGTTCTCACTACAGCTAGTTGCTCCTGCTCGGGGTCCCATTGAGGTTAGGGAGACTACTATGCTATAGGCTGTAATACATACTCCTTCAAGCACCCTCTCTTAATTAGATCCTCAATGGCATTTCTAAAAGCTCAGCAATCTGAAGTGTTATGTCCCACTTCATTGTGATATACACAGAACTTATTTGTGTTTCTGTCTACACGAGGTGCCTATAAGGGAGTGGGAGTCCCAAAATCTTCTCTACTCCTTTCTACTGCATAAATTATATCAAGAGTATCTAATAAGATGCTATAGTGCTCGTCGTGAACCAATCGTTGAGGTCGCCAGGCCTTGGCCTTCTCTGTGAGTTGGGGGTTAGAGCCATTCTTCGCATCTCCACGACTATTCCTTTTCTTATTTTGGCTTGGGCTGTCTAGTTTAGACTTCTTCGCACCAAATGTCTCCTCTCACCTGATTTGCTTGGCAACTCAATCGTAGAACTCTCCCAATTCTACTACTAGGGATTTGTATATACTTTTATATAGCTTGCCATCTTTACAAAGCCCAACAAGTATTATTGTCAAAATACTCTCGTCAGATGGGCTCTTCACATTGTTGATTTCATGTCTAAACTGAGCGATGTAGTCTTTTAAAGACTCATGCTTGTGCTGAAAGATTGTGGCGAGATGATAGGGGGCATGAGTTGCCTCTTCAGTGCCCTATAGTGGTTGAGAAATTTTTATTGACATTCTTCCCAACCGTTGATACTACAGGGCAGGAGGTTCCTAAACCAGGCTAGGGGGCGTCTCCCAATGTGATAGAAAAGACATGGCACTTGATCAGAGGATTACTTGTCCAAAGATCCTTTTGATCATTGAACATGTCCAAGTGATTATACAGGTCGTTGTCTCCATTGTACAGTGGGAAGGTAGGAATTTTAAGCTTTTGGGGGAGGGGCTCCGTTTCGATCTTCCTGGAGAAGGAAGTTCATTCCTTGGTGTGAATCCAGCCACCTCAAGCTCGGAGGTGTGCCTCTAATTGCTTCACCCTTTGGAACAATTCTTCCACCATCAGTGGCAATCCTTCAGATTTCTAGTTGGAAGCCTGGTGGCTTTTCATATCCTCCTCGTCATGTGGGTGATGACCTTAAACGTGCTCATGACTGGTTCTGTTTGAAGTTCTAGCTTGCTACTGTTGGGAGACATTTCTAGGTGCAATGACTTCAGCCTCTCTTTAAGCACCTTAAGCTTGTGCTTGGGCTAGCATTTGGAATGCTTTAGCGATCCTCTTCATTGAACCCTCAAACACTTCTCGGCATTGGCACCATGCTTAGTTTTCGTTGGTCTTAAGGGCAATGACAGCGGGTTGGCGATAAACTGGGGAGGTTAAACCGTTGGCAGTTTTGGTGGTAGAGGAGCTTGTAGTGTGACCTTCCAACTCGTTGATGACAGCATTTGACTTCCTAATGGCCTTTCCTCTTGCCATTTCAACTGAACAAAATCAACCAGAGAAACAAAGAAACAACTAAAGAACAGAAGGGTCCCACTAGGCGTGCCAAGATGATGACAATGGATTTCGATTAAACCAAAATCCAGCCAATGGAGGGGGTTCTTTTGGGACCCAAGTTGTATCTCGATTGTTAAGGCAATAGAAAGGTGTTGTGTGGCTAACAGAAGATGGAGAAGAAACGCATAGAGGTTTAATGTGGTTTGGCTAAATCTAGATGGCACTGGACCTTATGTTCACGAAGATGTTTTATTGATTTAAAGGAGTTTTTACAAAGTTTTGGCTATGGTTTTCAATAGAGTTTCTACTAGTGTTCTCATTTACTTTACAAAGGTTCCAGCCCCCATTTATAAAAGTGTGGAGGGGTATAAATGGAACTAGATAAACTATATATCTATTACATCAAATATTAAATGTACAAGACTACCTAGGGCATTATAGACTGGCTTCTACAAGGTGCTTTCTATGTGTGGGGCCTGATGGTCATATTTTGCAAAATGGTGGTGCAAGTTATTTGTTGACCTTATGCTTGACTTCAGCGAGCTTCTGGCTGGGTAAGGCTTCGTCTTAGCGAGCTTGAGCTCGTACGCTGGGGCTGCCATTGGTTTATGACCTCGAGCTCATTCAGCCAACGAGCTCGGGTCCTTAGCGAGTTGAGGTCCTTTACACAGCGACCTCACGGTCTAGTGAACTCATCCCTTTATCAAACTTGACTCCTTCTATGCCTTGCCAGTCCAATTTGCAGTGCTAAATTCTACTAATAATAGTTTTATACATTTTTACATTAGTAAATATGTAATTAGTTCTGTAAACCTCAAATTTTGACTTAAGCTTTAAACTTGATGCAGTTTCTCAACTTGCTAGTTTTTCTGATATTTGCCTAGACATTCTAGAACTTAGGGGTGATAATTATAAGGTTTGGAAAGAAAGGATTCTCCTCCATCTAGGGTGGATGGACATAGATTATGCTATTAGGAAAGACAAACCACCTGCAGTCACTAAAGAGATTGCACTATATGAGCGATAAGAGAGATCCAATCAGCTCAGTGTGATGTTCATTAAAACTAAAATTACTGCTAGAATTTGTGGTTCTGTCAATCAGCATGAGAAAGTTCATGACCTACTGAAAGCCATTGATGATTAATTTGTCACTTCAGAAAAGGCCTTAGCAAGCACCCTGATCATGAAATTTTCTTCTCTCTATCTCACAAGTGTTAAGGGGGTGCGTGGTAAATGAGTAAAATGCCTATAATTAAGTTGCTTATCACCTCTTAATTGATTATTAATTTGTGATTTTTCTACACTTTTTGTCTTAGTTTAGTTTGTTTGTTCTTGATACTGCTATAGTTTGCATTTGTCTTTTCAGGTTAACAAAAGAAGCTTTAAAAAGGAGAATAAAAGCTGAAGTTTGGAGCACACTTGGATCAAGAAGAAACTAAGAAAGAAGATGTGAAAAGTCCAAGACAATTGTGCATTGAAGTTGAAGAAAAACATGAAGCCAGCACCAAACACGGCCATGTTCGATGTAAGATCAGAAAAATCTTCTAGAAGGCATCTAGCCTGAAACATAGCTAGCATGTGTCCCAAAGCATAGCATTGTTCCAAGCCTAAAAATTGTTATAAATAGCTGACCTAAAGACACAATTAAGATTCATTAGTTTTCTTTAATTAGGATTACTTAGAGCACAAGTTTTCTTACTTTCCTAGGAGTTTTCTAAGTTCTATTTAGGATTCCTTCTTTGCTTAATGTTCTTTTAAGAGTTCTAGTTACTTTCATCATAGTTTTCTTCTTTCTATTCATCTTTTATTCTTTCTTTCTTTCTTTCTTTATTTTAGACCTTATGCAATTTATTTCATTAATGAATATGATTTTTATTTCT
>JANHAO010031141.1:0-10007 GCA_026873985.1 Saraca asoca
TGTATTGATGAATTTGGCTCAGAAAACAACTGATGGTCCAATTTTTGCTGGAGCATGCATATCTTATGCCCTTCCTTCTGAGGTACATCACTCTCTTCATAAATTTTATAAAAAATAAATAAATAAGTACTTTTTTCTAGAGAAATCTACTTTCACCACCATTTTCTTTTTGTTTACCCTCTTCATGTCCTTTGTGAAGCCAAGAGATTTGACAAATGGTGTTGGATTCATTCTGAACTTAATGGATGGCATGAGAGTATGCTATTGATGTTCGAAAATAAAGTTCTTATTCCATAGTGGTCAAGATAAAATTGTCCTGAGATGCTACATTGGTGCTATGCCTTTTTCTGTGCAAGTGTCCCTTAAAACATGTATGTGGAAAATAAATAGTTAAAACTTAGAAGTCAACACTAGAATATTTATACAGGTAAATAACGTTGACATCCCTGAGATTTTGGTATGGTCACCTTGCTATTTTGTGATGCCAAGATTGATTTATTGATGTCATTAATCATTTTATTTCGTTTGCTCTTGCTTAGGTGCTTTTATGTTCCAGAAATGGAAGTGTGTACTCATTCAAACAGGTGAGAAGAAGCAGTGTTTTTTTATGTGGTGGTTCCTACTGTATTGGCTTTAGATCAGTCTCTCTTCTCCTTTTTAATAATTATGTTGGATACCTGTGATCAAAGTTCTTTCTGATAAAAAGAAAAAAAATTTATTAGGATAAGTTGTTGTGATCAAAGTTAATTGCTGGGCCTATGACTCTGTCTATTGCCTACGGGTAATTGTAATTGCTTTCCTTTCTCCTCTCCTGCCCTTTGATGAAGCTAAATGCTTGTTAAATGTAGTGTCATTTATTGATTTGGTTTCACATTTTAGTCTGATGCATATTGTATTATGGTAAACAATCTCTGGATATGATCTTGTTAACATTGGAGAAAAGTCATGCCTTGAAATCTTGCATTGCTGACTATTGTTTTTCTGTTATCTAACAAACTCATTGTGATAGAAATTGAAGGGTAATGTCACTTTCTGTTGAATTATTGTATCTTTTAACTGTTCACTGTATGAAAATGACTCTGTTGACTTGGTTGATTTTCTTGTATTAACTCCAGGAAAATGGGGATCTACTATGGGAATACAATGTTGGGGATCCAATTACTTCATCTGCATATGTTGATGAGCACTTGGAGTTCGAGGATGATGGTTCCCGTTCTTCCGATAGGTTAACTAACACTGTTCATGTTATTTTTTCTTTA
The DNA here is from genome assembly GCA_026873985.1 of Saraca asoca. NCBI lineage: Eukaryota > Viridiplantae > Streptophyta > Magnoliopsida > Fabales > Fabaceae > Saraca > Saraca asoca. The sequence continues at coordinate 1,260 of JANHAO010031141.1, forward strand.
TTAGAGATAAGGAAAGCATGTTATTACGGATTGATTTTAGTTTTGTTTTTCAGGTTCGTTTGCATTTGTTCCAGTTCTGGAGGTATACACATTCTACGAGTTAACTCGAATGTTGATGAAAACGAGCAAACTACTAATGTTGAGGAATTTGCAAGGCTTCACTTACCGGGTGATGTATTCTCCTCACCTTTAATGATTGGGGGTAGGATTTTTGTGGGTTGTAGAGATGATTTCTTGCATTGCGTTACCCTTAAAATTCCAAACCTAGCTTGAAAGTTAAAGCTTATGTGTACAGTTGATTTTGTTCAAGTCTTTTCTTGTTTTTAGGATTTAAAGATATTTGATATTACAGAAATTGCATAATACTCCTTCCAAAAAAGAGAAGAAAGAATACATTGCTGCGCCAGTTTGTATCATTATTAGGGAAAAAAAAATTGTATACATACATATTTTATGAATGTTGTATATTCTTCATATTTTATTACAATGTTTGGTAATATTCTCATGATGAAATTGTAACTTTTTAAATATTTATTATATGCAAAGAATGCCCAAAAGCAAACTAATACGAATGGTAGAAAAAGGAGTTTTACAAAAATTGCATATTTTTTGTAATTTTTGTAAAATTCGTAAAGTAATTCTTGCAAATTTGATCATATATTTGCGAACTCCTAATTAGATATATCATGAGAATAGCTTATTGGAAATAATTCTCTCATCTTTTGTACAAGATGATGTCCAATTACTATTGTGATCCCTCCCAAATTCTTTCGTCTTTTGTAATTTTTATCCCCCTAAATTCCCCCGATGTGCATTTTGTCTACTAATTGTTGATATTCTATTTTCACCCTTTTAAATCAAATTTTAGAATAATAGTAATTCTAGTGAAACTCCCATTAAGCTCCAACAGAAAATCCGCCACGTCATATCTTGTTCCCGTTGAAAAATGCCCAATCATCCATCATGAACTTGAACCTTCTTCTCCTGTCAGAACTACCAGATCATTACAAACAATTTGCCCACTTATGTTTTTTGAAAAAATTGAGGGTGAAATAGGATGTTATGTGATATGAGATCTGGATATGACAATATTTCCAACCGGACCATTGGAGAATTCTTCTGCCATCATACAGAGGCTTTTTGACTATAATATATAGATATATATAAAAACTCAAGTGACCCCACCCACATGGCGGGCAAGGTTTGTCGTCGCTTGTTGCATGGACAAAGTCATTGGGGGAGAAGGTGAGAATACATTGGATAAAATAAAATGATGTTTGAACTTGAATTAGTATCACTATTTTAGGTGGTCTTGACATCAAAAATTGTGAAATTTGAGCTAAACTTGATTTAGCTTGAAAAAAATTAGTAAACATTGAAATTTTAACAACTTTAGTTGAATTCGAAGATTTAATTAAAATAATAATATATTTTTAAAAAATATAATATTTAATATGATCATAAAAATAAAATTGTAATTATATATTATATTGTATTAATAAATACTCATTAAAAATTATAAGTGGATTATAAAAAAATATGGCTTGACTCGTTTGTTTAGATGAACTACGTTTCTTGTTCAAACTCAATATAATTAAACAATCATCAAATTAAATCAAGCGAAAACGAACAGTCCAGCTGCTCCGTTCAAAGTGTCACTTTGGTGGAAGAATTAGAAGTGAAAAAGTTGATATCACCCGACACAAACGCAAAGAGAAAAAAATATACAATGTTAAAAATATATAAAGTGGCGTAATTTTAGCCACGTGGTGGCTGGACACCACAATGCCTTGCTGGGAAGGATTAAAGGAGGCCACGCGGAATATTCCCTTACTTAACCTAGGTTTGAGATTTGGACCTGACGCGTTCTGAAGGATGAAAATGTAAAATTAATATACGAGAGAAAGACATATAATATTGACATATGAGAAAAGGATATACAATTTTTCTTATGTAAATATAAAATATTTCCTTTAATTTTAGGATAGTTAAATTTTGTCCTGTTTAATTTTAAAAATTTAAAAATTAAACCTTTAAACTATATAAAATTTAAAATTAATATTCATCATTTATTTAATTAATCATTTTATTAAATTACGTATTATTTTCATAAATTTTTTAAGTAAAAATCATAATATTATTCTACATGAGTTTAACATTTTTTTTGCATAATTTTGTAATTTATTTTCAAATATTTAATTAAAATTTCATATATCTAATTTAATTTTTAATAATTATATCACATAAAAATTATAAAAAAAATGATAAGACAAACTAATATATGATAATATTTTATTTAAAAAATTCATAAAAAAAATCAAGTAATTTAATAAAATGACTAATTAAATAAATAAAGGGTGTTAATTATAAGTTTTGAATAATTTAAAAGTTTAGTTTCTAAGTTTTCGAAGTCAAAATGGGACCAAAATTCAACTTTCTTAAAATTAGAGGGGATATTTTATACTTTTTTTTTATCAATTATATCATCAAGAATGTTACGTCAAATAGAGCATACTCATTTAGAATAATTCAGCCGTTGACATCTATCTGATACAACTTGCAACCCATCATATATTTATTATTGTGTAATTAATTGCTTTTATAAATAATTTATCTATTTTTTTCCAAATTTAATGATCCACTTAATTAAGACGTTAACCAATAATTTATAGAGGGTGTCGCATCCGATGTAGCAAAATTATTTATAAAACTGTAGTTTTTTTCAAGTAAATAGACAAAGTGTTTCTTTGTTAAATGTTGATAAAAATTAACTCAACAAAAGAATGAAGGGAGAAGGAAGCTTCTTTAGAATAACCTTTCAAACAACTGAATTGCGAAACTCATTGCATGTATTGTCATTAAGCTTTCTTTGTCATAACATTATGAAGTCGGTCCATTTGTAGGTCACAATGATTATTTGCGTTCTTGAAGTCGTTTTCAAACTGATTTCTTCATTTAAACTACTTATTTAATTTTTAATTATATTTTTATAAATAGTATTTTATGAATAATTTGTGGACTAAGACATATAATTTCAAATTCTTTTAAAAAAATAAAATAATTCTATAAAAAAATTTAATTTTTTTACGTTATATATTACTTAAAATATAAATATAAATTATATCTAATTTTTTATCAACAATTGTTAAGACATATCATGAAACCGTTATTTATATATATCAATTATTAATAGAACTTAGTCTAAAAATGATGAGATATATTTAATTAAAAATAAAAATAAATACAAAGATAATTTTTAAATTATAATGAAAAATAATAGATTGATTTAACATATTACTTCTATCAATTGAATGACATAAATAATACAACGTGAGTAGAAGTACCAATAATTAAATAGATATGGCAGACGCAACTGAACTTTCTCCCTTTCTTATAATATAAAATAGGGTTAAAGTCTCAAAAAAAAAAAAAACTAAATTGACAAACGGGTTCTATCACTGAAAGATACACAATGTGACAGTTTAATCTTTTAATGATATCAACGTATTTTTGTAGTTTGCTTCTTTTCCCATGGTTATAAATCAATTGCGTAATTATTATTATTATTATTATTATTATTTAAAAAATAAATTGACACTAAAAAATAATAAATTATTTAAGAATTATATAATATTTAATAGCTATTTATTTAAAAAGGAAATAAGTGAACAACTATCAAGATTTTCGTTTGTCTTAAGGATGCATACTCTTAAAAGTTCTTGAATACTGTTATCTTGACCTAAATTCAAATATGATCAAAGTTATAAAAAAAAAATTAAATTTGTATGAATAATTAAGTAAATGGTAAATAAGTTTGAAAAGGGATTAACGAAATTTAAAATTCATTTAATTGATATAAAAAATCTTTAATAATATTTTATTACAATTTTTGTTTGTAATTTTACTCAATAGGTCCTTCTACTTATTACTTTTGTTGCAAGTTTATTCAAATGTATTTCTTAGCAACGTTATGTGTCCCAGGAAAAGCAACTCAAATTTGACTTTCAAATGTGAAAACCATCACAATATGCTGTTAATCATTGGATTGGATGGAAACAAATAAATTTAAAATCATACTGTAAAATAAAGTTGGAATCTCATTTTTGACTCCTTTTCTCGTAGCAAATAGCATTTTTTTCCCAACTAAAGTTACAATATATATTTATTAGAGATATGAAAAATCAAATTTGAAATCCTTAAATAAAAAAAAAGGAAAAATAAATGAGTTAAACTTTTAAAGAACAGTTTAAAACTGAGTCACATAAAATTTAATTGGAATATAATTTTAAACAAATTGAACTCAATTAATATACGATTGAAACTTGAATTATTCAATAACTTAAACAAACTTTATAATAAAATACTTTTATTATTTATATGTTATAATAATATTACAGATTAAATTAGATTCACATCAAATTATTTAAGATGTATTATTTAGGTTGGTTTAGACTCATATATTTAAAATATGAACTAAAATTTAAAGTCTTTGGCAATTCAAATTCCTATGAACTCAATTCAAATTTGTGTTAAGGTCCAAAGCATTCACGTTTATTTTACATTGCCCAATGGGATATGCATACTCCTCAAATCCCAAACACTAAATAAATTAATAGACCATTTCTCCTTTAAATTCAATTCAGAAAACCAAACATATACATTTCTTTCAGATTCACCGAATCGAGGCCTGCGTTTCTTGGACATCGAGCCCGCCATGTCGCCGCCGATCACGGCGACCATCACGGTCTTTGCCCTCCTCATCATCACCGCATCAGCCGCCACCGTATACACCAACCACACTGTAGGCGGCACCACAGGTTGGTTCTTTAACTCCACCACCAGGACTTCCGCCGGTAATTACTCTTCTTGGGCAGCTGGTCAAACCTTCAACCTCGGCGATTATCTCGGTAAGCTCCATCGCTTTCCCCTTTTTAACTTATTTTTGTTTTCGTTTTCATAACGGCAATGTTTGATGGCTTGAAATTCCTGTTTGGTTGCCATGAAAATGAAGGAAAACCATAGCAACGATGAAAGAAAGAGTAGAGAACTGGGCTTTCCTTCTTTCTCAGCTGAAATTTTCGCAACCATATCAAATCACCTCTGCATACCACTCATTACTTAATATTGCTATCATTAATCATCCTCTACTTTCTTGGCAACTAACCGCATTCTATTGAGATTATTCTTTTTTTCATAATTTAGTAAAACAATGAAACAGTTCCCTCTTCCACAACTGAAAATTTTGAAAACATATCAAATCATCGAGGTTTGTATTATTAAATTTTCCTCCATTTTCTCCGCAACCAAACAAAACACAATGAGCCTCGTTTCTCTGATCTCAGTGGATCAATGAAACACTTGGAGTAAATTTTCCCCCTTTCTTTCAAAATTGGACCAAATCATTGTGATTTTCGTTGCATTATAAACAAAATTTCCTCATTTTTCTCGGTATTTGGCGTTTCGTCATTTCTGATTTTTTTTCCTTCCTTTGCTTCGATCACCAGTTTTCAACACCAATTCAAACCAAACCGTGATTCAGACTTACAACAAGACCACCTATCTGAGCTGCAACACCGATGAATCTGACAACGGAACCGTCCAGTACGACGGCGGCAGCTCTAGCTTCGGCCAGACGTTGACCATCGCCGTTCCGTTGACCATTGAAGGCCCAAACTACTACTTCTCCGACGCGGAAGACGGTGTTCAGTGCCAACACGGCCTCGCTTTCGAGATCAATGTCAAGCACGGCCTCGGCTTGCCGCCAAGCCTCAATCAACCGCCACCTCCGCCGTACATTCAGCCACCCGGTCCTGATACAGCACAGTCTCCGCCGGATACGGTTGCCGGCGCTACTCAGCCACCAAAAGATGACGCGTTCGCGGCTCGTGCAAATATGCGCCTGGCGATTTTCGGTTTTGTTGCCGTATTGATACTCTTCCACTGAAGCGAAGGGACACAAGTGCTATGTTAAATTGTTAATACTTATTGGATGACGGCCACTTCGGTAATCGGAGTTTCCTTTGTTTGAAGAGTTGTTTTTCTTTCTTTACTTTTTGGGTGAGGATTATTCTGTAATGTTTTCCTATGCAGTCTGAATTATTTTACACATTTAATGATAAACTTATAGTTTTCATTAAGGATTCTTGGCAAAATGCAAAATACTCATTCCAATAATCTTAGGGTGATTGGATTTCATGTTACTATCTTTATAAATTTTAATAAAATGATTAATTAAGTGAATGATGAGCGTTAGTTCTAAATTTTACATAATTTAAAGTTTTGATTTGCAAGTTTCGAAACTATTGAGAGTAAAATCCAACAATCTCAAAATTGAAGGGAGTATTTTACATTTTTTCTCAATACTATTATATATTTGTTTATCACATTATTTTTTCACATCTGATTTCTCTGTTATATAGTCAATATAAATTAAATTAAATATATAGAATTTTAATTAAATATTTAAAAATTAATTACAAAATTATGTACGAAAAATGAATTGATAAATTAATATATAATAATATTATGATACTTACTTAAAAAACTTATGAAAAAATTATATAATTTAATAAAATGATTAATTAAATGAATGATAAATATTAATTCCAAATTTCATATAATTTGAGATTTAGATTTCTAAGTTTTAAAAATTGATGAAAGTAAAATCCAATAATAATATTCTCAAATGCAATATTTTACGTTTTTCCCAATTTTTTTATTTGTACATGTCATAATTTTATATAAAACTAGGAATTTTACATAAATATAATTTGAGAAAAATTTTAGACCTAAAAGTTTTATAATCTTTTTTTTATCATGGAATTTACTAGTCCAATGGCAGCCTGCATACCAATTTTTTTAGATATGAATTCTCTCTCTTTTGTATGATTATTCTAGTTTCCAAATCTTGGTTAGATTAAGGGATCATTTGGTGACCATATAGTATTTTATAGTATATGATAAATTATACAATTAAATATTATAATGTATTTGTTGTGTAAATTATATAACTTTATACAATCTTCCTTTATATATAAAATGTCATGCAATGTTATACAATTTTTTTAGGTGTTTGGTTCATGATTTTTTTTCATATTTTTAAGAATATTTTAAAAGATTGTTAGATTCTTATATTTAATTTCATTTAAGTCAAAATTCGTTGGGAGCAATTCCGTCTTCAAGGAGTGGATTTTCACAACAAACAAGTGAAAGCCTGATTTTCTTGAAGAGAGAAATAGCAATAATTCCGAAGCAAAAATAATTCAAATTGATTGCAAATTGAGATGAAGTACAAAGTTACACAATGCACATGAACTCCAAAAGTAAATTTAATTCTACAAACTAGGACTAGCAAAGTACTGGCTAACAACAAAGTACTAAAGAACACAAATTGTGTTGATTTCAAATGTATTATGGCAAAATGATACACCAAATTCTTCTACTTGAAATAACTTCCTCACTAATTGTGGACTTGTATTCGCTTATTGTATGAACTATTCTTAACTCCTAGAAACCACTTAATAAAATAATTATTTCTTAAATAATTGTTTCTATAACTACTAATAAATGTAGCTATCCCCAAGTTAAATCAAGACATGCTCTAAACCTCAATTATGCACTAAGTATTGAAATAATTGAATTACCTAAACTTGGTCCATCTAACTCATCGAACCATGTTTTTAACTTAAATCACTCTGACTAATGACTAATCAAGATAGTTAAGCATATAAATGATTCATCAGCATTTCAACTTTCTTATGATTCGAAAATTTGGAAAATGGTTACAACAGAGGCCCCTAGTTTGACTAGTTTGAAAAAACTTGACATTTGAAGTACATCCAAAAAGGAGTTAAACTATCCAGGCATGTTTCCCAATCTCCTGTTAAATGAGTTGTAATGTTAAGTTCAAGGTAGGTGTTGGTCCTAGATAAAATAGTTAAAGATTGCGGAAAGAGAATGAATCTTGCCCTTATCTCGTTGGAGATTTATATACACTAGTATCAAAATTGAATTGTGTTGATTGAATATATAAAGATGCAATAGTCAACAAATATACAACTAATAAAGATATAGATGTAGCAGCAGAAACAGTTATAGTGCAAATGAAAGAAAAAGAATTGAATACAGATCTTTTAAAGTGGTTCAACTTGAATTAAAATCACAATTCAAGTCTACTCCACTTGATCTTTCTCAACCGAAAAACCTTTGAATTATAACAGAAAACTATCAGGATTAACAAGCTCCTGAAATGTCAGTCTTTACAACAAAATCACAAGAAATTATCAGGTTTCTTGCTAACCTAGAAGATTTACAATAGGCTCTTCTAAACCTATACAGATTTATAAACCCTAGAAATCTCAGATAAACGAAATAGAATTAAAGAAAAAAGTTGGAAATATAATACCAATGTTTGAGATGAAAATCTCAAACAAACTAGAATAAACTGAACAGACTTGATCCAGAAGATTTGCAAAACTTTGAAGATTGTAAGAGCAACTTGAGCTTTTCTCTCTAAATCAGTTTTCGCACTTGATTGATATGAAAAACTATGTGAAAATCTCATATATATATATATATATATATAAGGTAGTTGGGCCAAAATAACTGTCATAACCGTCTGTGACAAAAAAATGATTTTTCAATTTATACATCGATGTAACCTAGATTATGGTCTGTTATTCACTAATGCATTGGTGTGAAATCGATGTATAATGTGTTGTTTGAAGGTTGTACATCGATTACAACATC
>JANHAO010031214.1:0-10051 GCA_026873985.1 Saraca asoca
AATAACATAAACATGAGAAGAAAATATATAAACATATAAATAAAAATATAAAAAAAGAGAGAGAGAGAGAGAGAGAGAGAGAGAGAGAGAGAGAGAGAGAGAGAGAGAGAGAGAGAGAGAGAGATTTAAAAGTAAAAGGGTTATGAATTTAAAATATACTAGTTTCATAAGATTTCAAGAAAAACCTATTTTATATATATGCAACATATCTATTTATAAAAGAGATTTGACAAAATTTCCTCTCTGTCAGATATTTCCAAGATCATATTCCCTCTAGAATGACTTGTAAAAATACTGAGATGTTCTCAGTTCATCTCAAATACCAACATACGGTTGGCTCAAATACTGTGTACAAACTAATCCATACAAGACTCAAGTACTCTTATACAATTTTCAATTGTCAAAAAATTATCAGCTATCAACCTGTCTTTAATTTCGGCATAACCATCAAATAGTATTCTAAACACTTATATTTAGATGTTATTATAACTCCATTAATTTGATCACATAGTTAATTGATTTATAATAATTAATTGTTATAACATTCATTCAATCTAATAATATATGATTTAATTAAAATATGATAATCTTCATAAAAAAATTCCAAGAAGCGAAACTCTGCATCATTCAAGATGAGGATAAACATTGAGCTTTGTCATAGTTTTATTGCTGACTTCTATATTTTAGAATTTGTAATTTGTTGAACTATGATGTTTTTTTTAATAAACACGCACAAAGAGAATCATAAGAAAACAATAAAATTAACAGGCAGAAGGGAAAACGTGTGTATTCCTTAAAACATGAAGATCAGAATGATAGATAGAGCAGCCAGCTCATGCAATACGTGTCCAAGATCAAAAGGGTTTGCCTGGATAAATGAAATTGACTCTATCCTAAAAATTAGAAAAGGAAAAAAGAAGCAGTTGATCTTGCAGATGAAGTATTCGTGGATCTACAGCAGCGAAGCATCCATACATCATAATGAATACAAAGGTAAATAATTAGCTTAAGTCATTTTATTTCCAGTGCGATTTGTGAATACTTAAGAACGTGTGCCTGTTTGGTAGGGAATAGAATTTACAAACGAGGAGGGTGCGGTGGAAATCGAGGTTGGCACAGTGAGAGGTGATCAGTCATCGGTCAGCGGTAAATGAAGATAAAGAACGTAGCAACAAGTTGAAGGAGGAAAAACACCATCTGAGTGGAGATCACAGTGCTTTGAGCACACAAAATGATGGTGCAGCTGCTGCTTCCCTAGCAAGCACTGGCAAACCAACTTCCACTACCAAAGGCTGATGAGTGGAACTATGTTTAATGTTTCTGGAGAAATTCCGCTGAATAAAATTTGTTGCCAAACTTGGTCCTGCAAATGATCACTCTCCAATGTGAAACTTAGCTGGAGTCTTTGACTTTGTTTCAGCGTTCTTTGATGTTTCTAGTTGTTTTTATTGGCTTTTGTTCCCTCTTTTTAGCAGTTGTAATCGGAAGAAAATAAAATGAAAAAAAATACACAAAAGCTATATATGTACGTTTCAGCACTTCTTTGATACAACTGAAAACCTAAACTAGAAAGGGGAGTTTCGAAATATACGAAATTAAAAGAAAAAATAGTTTAAGTTCACAGTTGATTGCTAAAAATAAATTCTAGAAACAACTGACATATTTTAATGATTCGGATAGGTGACTAGTTTGACTGCAAATTACAATTGGATAAATGAGTTGTTTGACTAAATTACTATCAATGGCTTTGCCAACAAAATCTGAGTGGCTAATGGTTAAGTGTAGGAAAGAGATAAACCACTAGGTGTGAAATTCCTAAATGCTTCAACACGTGATAGTTGGATCATACAAGAGGTTTTTGAATTTAAATTCCTCACCGGTCAATATACAAAAAAGTGGCAAGAAAGAGATTAGCCCAAAACTATTTCTACGTACTCTTCTGTTCAAGAGATTGTTTGAGATTGTTTATACATTAATTGTAATATATATTTTTACTCCTTTCAACAAATATAAATTATTGTATTAATTTTTATATTTTTAATATTTTGAAAATTAAAAAATTGAAGCTCTTGTTGGATATAAATATTAGGGATGGGTGTGGGTTGGTTAGGAGTGGCTTATATGAAATTTTTTAATCGGGTAATTTTTTGTAATTTACATTTTAATAGATCTGACATTAATCAATTTAAATTTTAGAATTAATTGTAACCGCTTAAGTTGATTTAAAGTGTTTTCATACGGTTAACATAGCTTTGGACTCGTTGAATTTTTTTTTAAAAGTTATTGTGTGATTAATATCATGAAATGAAAATATTAGTAATTATAAAAATATAACTAGAAGTTCAATGTTTAATGTAATCTATCTTGAAATTGTTGTAACTCAAATACAACACAAAATTTCATATCAATAAAACATGAATTCATAAAAATTATATATTATATTATGCATAATATTTGTTTAGCTAGACATTAATTAAAAAAATATGTTATACAATAACAATTATCATATCATTTCATAGTGTGCAAATAATTAGTAATACATTGCACTATAATAGACAAAGTCTTTATTAGGTTTAGACCTCAAACAATGAGAAAATATAATAGTTGATAAAGACTGTATTTGACTTGGGATAAAACTTTAATTGGATTCAATTAGAAGCTGTTAAAATTTTTTAAATCATTTTTAATCATAAATTGATTTTTTTTAAAAAAAATTCAACTATTTTAAATCATGTTTAAATTATAATTGCTTTTAATCTCTCAATTTCGATATAATTCAATTTTTTTTTGTGATTTGATTTTTTTTGTCCAATCCTAACCAATATACCAACACTAATGTATAAAGAATAAAATCAATAAATAGTTTGCAATGGGAGAAAAATTTTCCTCATAAGTCTCCACATTGAGGAAAAATGTACTTTTGGACTTTTCCTTGATAGATGGCAATCGATTGTTGTTTTCAGTAACAATAATTTTATGCTTATTTTTACCGAAAGTTGAATGTCTTAGACATAAAATCACTTATTTTATACTATAATTAAAAATAAATTATAAAATTAAATTTTAATTAAATTAAGTGATTTTAATTTTAGAATGAAAATCTAAAGCTTTTCAAAGAATAGTCATCTTAGTTTTGATAAATATAAATTCTTTATTAATCATAAATTAACGTCCTCTTAAATTAAGGTTAAGTCATTTGGGATGAAGTAATGATCCAATGGTTAGTTGAAATTTATCGTCATGTGATACTAATTCCGCCCAGACTCATCATTAAGAAGGGGATATTGCAAAAGGATCGCTTTACCAATCGGCTTTTGCCAACCACTAATAAAATAGTCTCTGGACGGTTTGGGAAATAAAAATATGAAGGACAGAATTTCTCCATTCAGAAATAGCATGCTGCCGCCACCATTGGACAGCTCTACATAAGTGTATTGTTTTTAGTCCAATATGCTCTTTGAAATTGAGTTAAATAGAGAAATAAAAAAGGTAGATGTGATCATGTGGGAGAGAAAATTAAAAGAATGAGATTGGTGTCTGAGGGTCACGAGGGTGTTTATTTCCAACAAATACAAACTATTTAATCATTCACGGTACTGTTACCCAAGAAACAAACAAGCTAACTCTAGGACCCTATCTATTCCCAGATCCCAACCTCCATGAAGCCATCCTCAGTGGCACACCCCCTGAACATTCCATTACAGTTAAACCCATAAGCCACTTCCCCACTCTTGGACACTGCAATCAGTCCAGCATAACCTTCGTCCAAACGCTCCTTTATCACAAAATTCACTGCTTCCTGTAGCCCTAGCCCTTTGTACTCCATCACAGCTGCCACCTCACGTGCCAGCGTCCCACGTATGATGGCCTCCCCTTCCCCGGTGCACGACACCCCACACACGTCACAAGCGTAGGTCCCAGCGCCGATAAGGGGTGAGTCACCTATCCGACCGCTCATCTTGTTCATCAGCCCTCCCGTTGAAGTGGCAGCTGCACAGCGTCCCTGACTGTCCACCACCACACAGCCCACCGTCTCCGGCGAGTATACGCTGATCGGCAGTCCATTCATTTGCAATGGACTCTCCACCCCTGCGCCGCATGTTTCATATCCAGCGGCTGGGATCCTGTAGTCAAACTGCATCCAACAAAAATAAATTACTTCATTAGTAAAACCCATAAATATATAAAAATTGAACTCAGCCGTGACCAAGTTAGAATTGCTTACAATGATGGCGTTGGCTTCTTTTGCAAGCTTCAGCATACCAACATTTTCAGGAGTGATGAAGTAGTCATTGTCCACAAGTTCCACACCCTAATTAAACACAACAACCCTTCATTATTAAATTCATCTACGAATAAATAATAACAAACGGCCTAAATATTTGTACACGTTGCCGAAATACAAGTCCAAATTTATAGCTGTTTTAGTTAAATAAAAAAAGGAGAAATTGGAGGGCCACATGAGAAATTCTTCTGTACACATATATGTTACACTGAAATATTGCTTATGTGTAAAAAAAATTAAATATATCTTTTATTATCCACTCATAAATACTCGGTTTGATATTTATGTAGTAAATCAAGGTGAATATGTTAGGCATAGTGGAGAGTGCAGCGCTGGCGCTGAGGAAGGAAAAATGGAAAAGCCACTTGCTATATATATAAAACAGGTGGCATGGGAGAAGTGGAAATTGGCTGTTAGGTTGGGAGAGGGTAAGATGGTAATAAGGAAAGAGGGGAACCTGTTGGCGAGCGAATTCTTCAGCGCCGGAGAAAGCAAGGTAGGAATGAGGGGACTTTTCCATGACGAGGCGTGCCAGTGAGACGGGGTTTTTCACCGTGGTGACCCCCGATACGGCACCGCATCGTCTTTTGGTACCATCCATAATGCTAGCTTCCATCTCTACGGTCCCTTTATCTGTTAGCGCAGATCCACGACCAGAGTTGAACAAGGGATCTGTTTCCAGCTCTCTCACCTGACCACGACGATGACTGTTAGCACCAATTAATGAATGAATGCCTCTTTATTCTAATAATATATGGAACGAAACTCCAAAACGACGTGCATGTCTCGGCGCCGAATGAAATCTCAGAAAATAAATAACAAGAACACATGCATGAACAGTGTAAACCATTTTGCATTTTCATCTGCATTAATTATGAGGCAGAGAGAGACATACGACAAGTTCCACAACATCGATGGCAGAAAGATTCGAACCAAGAGCAGAGATGCCAAGATTTAAACAGCGTGTGAGGAGTTGCTTGGCTTCCTCCTGACGGTGGGGAGGGAGATTGGGATCAACACCAGCGCCACCGTGCACCGCTATAGCCCAACTACCCATATTTATTTCACTCCTCTGTGTCTCTCTGCCTTACTTTCTTATCTCTCTTTGTATGCTACTGACAACAAGAGTTGATAGTGTTCTGCTTTTATAGACGAATTCGGACCTGAAACCCTCTTGTGTTGGAATTAAATTTGAGGATTTTTTTTGTTTTTCTTCGGGGAGGCTACGATGCTGAGTCAGGTTGTTCCACTTCATCAATCGATGCATTTCTCATCTTCTAGTTTGTATTTTTTCAGTAAACTAATAAATTATTATTAAAAATTAATGACACATTTAATTAACATTAAAAAATATTTTAACATTAATTTAACAATAATATTTTTTTTACTAAGATCATTCATAATTTATTTTTCTCTTTTAATAATTTTTTAATTAATACAGAAGTTAAATACCGGTAAGAAATTTTATGGAAAGGGCTATGCATATCCATTTATTCAAAATTTTTAAAGATTCAATTCTTCGCTTCACTAAATTTATAAAACAATTAGACAATTCTTTACTTTTCATAAACTTTTAAATTAGTTCTTATTAGTATGCCCACCGATAAGTAGCTTATTATGAAGTAATGCAAAAAATTCAAATAAAAAACATAGAAAATCTAATGACAGTAATATTATATTGATGTGAAAGTATCTTTTAATATTAATTTAGCATATTTATTATTTTTTAAATATTAATTTAGTAATTTATTCTATAATTTTAGGAAAAGAAATACTAAATTCACAACTTTGTGCCTATTGTTGTTTGTGTGTCTCTAGAATCAGCCAAAACTCGTGCCACACGGAAAGAGGGCTTTGTCTTCTCCTTCTCCTTCCGTCCTGACAAAGCAAAATTCATGGTAAAATAAATAATTGATAAATTCATCTATTTCTATCCCACAGGGAAATCATATATTTCATTTATATTGAATAAATTATCTAAATAATTTTTTATCCGTATCTCAAGATTCAACTTGAAAGGAATCACGTTGTCAGAAGCAAAAGAATCACTGTTTGGTGATAGAGAGACAGAAGTGGTACGTTTTACGAGAGTTAAATCCAAATTGTATATTTAGGTGAGCCTTTCCCACCAATGACATTAAGATGATTTTTAGAAGTTGTTATTTGTTAAAATATTAAACTCGGTATTTTGGAAAATACCTTTTCAATAAACATTCATATCTTTATATGGTTTATTTAATCTTTTAATTAATAGTATTCTAGGGTTGAAATTAACATATTAATTAAGGTGAAGAATGTTGATTATATTAGGTATGATTTAATATTGGTAGTATTTCATCATCTTAGCTAAAATTTGCCTGAGTGGGTTTAATATCTTACATGCATGAATCTGGGCAAGAATGCCGAATTTGATATGATTTCCAAGGTCGAGGGAAGGACACGAGGAAGGTAAGAAAGGTGGGCCATAGGCGAAAAAGTTGTGTGTCATGTGACCTAAAAATAGTCAAAGAGGATTCAACTTTCGGATGAGTTGAATAGAGGAAGGAGGGCAGGCCGCCAATATAGCAAATTTCCATGACTTGAAAGACTTGCACCACCTGCTGATAATGATGTGATAAGGATTCTCACTCGCTGCGATTGGTGACTAATTTACACGAAAGACTAAAAAGAAAAATCAGCTTTATGTATCTTTAATTTAATGAAAAGATAAGGATTGTGATTGGCTAGAATTGATGAGTAATAAGCGGAACATGCATAGAGGATAAATTAAAAAAATACGTACAGGAATGAAATGGACTGGCACTCTCCAAGCTTTCTGGTAAAGTCACGGCACGCCACTACTGACAGCCAAGCATTATCTCCTGTTTCTGATGGGGTCCTCTCCGGAACATGAACCAAATGTTTCAATTTTTCCCCTTTTGGATTATAAAAACGTGACAAAAATAAAAAATAAAACTTTCTTTGGTCCTAGAATTAATAGCATCAAAAGCATTTTTTTTTTCATTATGACTTATCTGGTGATAGATCTCGATTTTTAAGATATATAAAATAAAAAAAATAAATTATCAAATTCAAAATTTTAAAAAATATTTTGATGATCAAATTAATAATTTTATTTAAAAAAATAAAAATAAAAGTGAAAGTCTCTGTCAAGAATAAATACTTTGATTTATATAAAAAAATAAAATATAGATTGATATTTTAAAGTTGAGTCCAATAAATTTTTAATCCAATCAAATAATTATTATCTCGAATGATTTTTAAATTATTATTATTTTAAATAATTTTCATTTATTATAGATGGTTATAGATCATTTTATTTAACTTGAATTCATTTGATTATCCTCTAGATTAACTAACCATAATTTAAGGCATATTTATTGAACTGTATCATCAGACATTTCACAAATTATAGACTGTTTCGATGTTGTCCTATGCACGTAGGAATTAGCAAGCATCGATCCTTTTCAATAATATATTGTATTTCCATTTGATAGTATTAATTTCAGTGCAGGTTCCTTCCTTTTCACACAAAATCTGAGAATTAAAAGTAAAAGAAAATACGAGAACCAGAGAAAAGGAATAATTTGAGGTCAATAATTCCACCACCATTTGCAAGACAAAACAAGTAGATAATTAGGAAGACAGTGTGATGAAAACAAATTGACATAGAACATGATTCCCTGGAATTAAGAGTTGGATGTGATATGTCTTGTTGCCTTTATTTCCACTATTCATTCACTTTTCCTTCTGCAAATCATGTTGACTTTGGAGTCTTACCAACCTAACACAAAGGTGTCTTATTTTAGAAGCATATGCATTGTATTGGAAAATAAAAGCAGGTCCTAACTAAAGTCGGTATACAAGTTTACTGATATACTATACATTTTCACTGCATGACTTACAAACTCGGATGCAGAACTTTGGATGAATCATTTTAATTTAGCTTGAAAACATTATAAAAAGTCAAGTATGCATTGAAAATTTCGTTGTGCAGCGAGAAGCACTTGGAAAAAGTATACAGTTGGTTAAAGTCAGGATAAGTGGCTAGTAATTTGGGAGTTGTCAGAAGTGATGGTACAAAATTTCCAGGGTAAGAGACAAAAGTAACAAACTAATAATGTATATTTAAAGTTCTGGAAGGCAAGTGCCTAATAAGAGTCATGAAATTGATTTAATTGACAGAGTTATGCAAAGAATTAATACATATATAAAGTAAGTTTAAAGAAATGTGTCATAGAAGGAAATCTTTTTAAATATATATTTTATATAAAATTAATTAATAAATAATATTCAAACATGATTATAAAATAGAAAAGCAATACGAAGAATTTGATGTAGGAGGCAACCGAGTGCATGTGGGTAGGTGCAGGTCACATCCAGAACCACTGAGCGGCAAACGCCCACAAAAGTCAGAGAGGGGAAGAATCTTAGGAGATACTCGGTCTCTCTCGCCCCCCCATCCCAAGGATTCACATCACGTGTTGTTACATCTCTCCTGTCCTCTCTTGTTTGGATTTGGATTTTGGTATAAATTTAGGAAAAAAAATAAATATAATTTTTTTATATAAAATAGTAAATTTTAATTAAAAAAAATTTGAGATTTAAAATGAGAGATAATTATGTATCTTTTCAAAATTTATTCTATTTCATTCGTTCATATTCTGGGACCTTTTCAATTATTAAACATAGATTTCTTTAGTATATAAAAAAATTAAGAGTATGAATTTATGAAAAAAATAAATACATAATTTTTTTATTGAAATGTTTAATTTTAATAAAAGAAAATTATAAGTTTAAAATAGAAATTTGTGTCCTTAAAAAATTAAAGAAAATCAAGAAAAAAAGAAATTAAGGCTATCCGAATCCTCTTTTAATGAAGTTGAATGCTCTTTTTTTTTTTTCATTTCTTTTATCATGTTTCTCTTATGTTAAAAAAAAATAGACATAATATTTTAGGTGCAATGAGATTCAACTGTTGTTGTGGGTATTTTTGGAATCACACAAATGGACTAGCAAAAATCCAACGAACAAACTCAACTGGAGAAAGGTCTTAAATTGAAGTCACTGTATCAAGCTCTCAACTCTAAAGATGAGCTCTAACTTAGAGGTTTCAACTAGCTCACATGTCCCAACTTTATCTCACTAGTCTCAGCTCTCAGCTAGCTCGCATATCCCAACTCTAGCTTGCTGGACAAAACATGCCACCTCAACTATCTTCTAGAAACTCACTTTGGTGAAACCTAAGGAGGGGATCCACTTGCAGACATCGACTGGCTGAAATCAACTTTTAGAGTCTAAATTGTCAACATATTTATTACTTGATGTAACGGATTTACAACTCACTAAATTACATTTATAACCTTCTAGCCTCTATAAATAGGGGCTGGATTCATTATAGAAGAAAGGCTAACTGAAGGCAGAAAGAAACACTCAGAGAGATATCTGTAAAAATATTGTACTCAGTAAACATTTCTCAGCAATAATACCACCATGGACATAGGAATCCAGACAAAAGGATTTTAGCTAAACCATGTTAAAAAACCTCTGCTATCTTCTCCCTATTCTTCCTTGTTAGCCTTAGAGTGTATTTTTTTTAAAAAAAAAATTGATTAATCAAATCACTCTAAGTTATACACAAATTTTAATGTTGAAAAATAAATTTTAAACATTTATCATTTGCTACTAATTCTTATTTTGATTTTAGGTTACAAGACCATTTGATGCAAATGAAAGAAGATTATTTGTTCTTTTATTTTTTTAGGA
>JANHAO010031229.1:0-10018 GCA_026873985.1 Saraca asoca
AGAAAAAGAAAATGGTTTAAAAATATTCTTTTTGAATAATTGTTACATGCTGTTTCCCCCCCCCCCCCCCCCCCAATTTAAATCACAAGAATTAGAACTAAAAAGGATTGCCGGTCGGGGTAGAGTGCAGCAGTTCTTTAAATTTTGAATGTTATCTTTTTTTTAAAAAAAAATGTATTTTATATCCCTTAAATTTCATTGAGAGACAAATTATTTTCTTAAATTTTAAAATCCTACAAGTTAGATCTTTAAACTTAAAAAAATTATAAATTAACCTCTCAAAATTAAAAAAAAAACTATGTAAATGTTAATTTTCTATTAATTTTAAGTTTAAACTAATAAATATGTTGTATATATTTTATTGAAAGGTTTATTTCTTCATTTATAAGATATAAAATTCAAATTAGATATCTTATTTTATCTCTAAAATATGAATTGAATAATCTAAGTCTTGAGAAAGGATAAAATCAATAATACGTCTAGTGTAGACTTTGTGCCTCAAAAAAGAAGAAATATGACCTCAACAATGTATATATAATACATTTACTACTTTAGGATTAAAACTAATGGTCGATTAAAATTTTCAAAGTTTTCTTCAAATTTTAGGAGGTAATTTGTAACTTGTTTAAAGTTTAAATGTATAATCTTTATGTTTTAAAAGTTTAAAAGGGTAATTTGTTATTTAATGAAAGTTCAAAGATGGAAATTGTTTTTTTTTTTTTTCTAGAAACTCAATGTTTATAGTTTTATAAGGGATCGCAAGGCTATAAGTCATACACCCTTAGGGACGTTTGGTTCAACATTTGAAAATGAAAAAAAAAAAAAAAACAAAATCAAATAAGAAGAATAAAAGCAATGGTAACTATTATTTTTTAGTTTATTTAGTTCAGTCAGGGAATGTAATTATACTATTTATGATTACTTTTCTTAATATTTGGTTGGGTGGCGATCAATAATGATAGATAGTAGTTAACAGTGGTAAGCGATGATAGGACAGTGGTCAACAATAGTGAGTGATAGTAGATGATGGACAACAACAATAGGCGATGGTAGGTGGTAGTTAACAGCAATAGGCGATGGTAGGTGGTAGTTAATAGCAATAGATAATGGTGGACAATAGTCAACGACGATAGGCAATGATGAATGATGGTCAATGGTGTTAATAGTATGATTACCTTTATGTTTGGTTAGATGGTGATCAACAATAATAGATGGTGGTCAACAGTGATAAGTGGTGATAAATGGTGATAGGTAGTGATTAACAGTTAAAGGTAATAGTGGGGTAGTGGTCAGCAGTTATAGATAATAATGGGTAATAGTCAATGGTGGACGGTAGTGATCAGCAGTAATTAATAGTAAAAGATAGTGATGAGCAGTAATCAACGGTGATAGTGGTAGTAGACAATGATCAATAACGAAAGATGATGATGAATGATGATTAACAATAAGATATGGTGAAGGACAATAGTCAATAATTATAAGTAATGAATAATGACAAAAAGTGGCGATTGACAATAACTGACACTAATAGGTGGTGGAGAGAATTTCACGAGGTGTGAAAAAGAAAGAAATATGAGTATTTTTTTTGTTTCTAACGAGTAACATTCTCTAAAATTTTAGGTGGATGAAATGTTTTAAGTAGGAGGAATTTATTAAAATTATATAATGATAACTAATTTCGAATCAAACATCCAATAAAGAATTATTTTTTATTTCATTACTTTAAAATTCTTTGACCAAACGCCCTTGGTTGGTTTTGTAACAATCTTAATAGATTTTTTTTCCCCAAGATTAATGGATATTTTACAATCACAAAACAAACAGCACTTAAAGTATTCCTATTTCATCCACCAAACTTAGTTTGAATATGCAATGTCTCTGTCGAGTATCGATTTTTTTTCTCATCTTTTAGCACAATAAATTTAAAATTTTTAAATGGTTCAACTTTTATCCTTCATTTAAAATTACAAAAAACTAAAAGTTAATTTATTATAAACTTAAATTTATGAATGATTTTATATATATATTTAATTACAAATTAATTAAATTATTTTTTTATAACTCCAAATGTGCGATGGCATATGATGTTTCTAGCACAAGTAGGTTAGAGGAATCTAAGGGATTTAAATTACTCAATCTCAACTCTAATATACTTACCAAAAGGATGAGATACATTTTGTTTGAGAAAAAAAAAAATTCCTGACTGTTTTATATTTAGATTTTAAAAAAAAAAAGTTCATGAATAGAAAATAAATTTTGATCAATGAAAAATGAGAATATATTTAAAAAAAATAACTTCTATTTTTAATTAAAAGAAATCATTTTATTAAATTATTACATATTAATAGTTTCATTCCTTTTCTCTTTATCTTTCACTTTCTCTCCTATCTTTTTCTATCTACCACACAAACTCTCTTCTTCTCCCTCTCTCATCTATTTCTTTCTTTTCTTTCTCTTATTCCCTTACTCCCTCCCACCTATTCTCCTATATCTCTTCCTTGTTCTCTCTCATTCTCTTTTATAAATGTTGGTATTTAATAATTCTATTAAAAATCATTGAGAAAGTATTTACATAAGCAAGTGAATTGGCAAATGTGATTGACAATCTTGATCAAAATTCAATTGAATGTGAGTAATTATTTAGAAATAATGAGAATTAAAAAAAAAAAAAAAGGACTTCAACATTCCTCTTTAGATGTTATTTTTAATACAAGATGTACTTTAACTTTTGATTTATACTAATAAACATCTGTTGAGTCATATTATGAAAATATTTTAATAAAAACATGGTTATTGAGTAGTTTGATTTTAAACATGAAATACCTTTATGTGCTAAATAATGGAAAGTTTCTTTTTCGGTTATGAAAACAATCAAAAATCAATTTATTTTCTTATAAATATACTTTGTTACAAAAATACTTTTAATAAAATTTCATTTTTAATTGAAACAAAATGCAATTACCTTAGTAAGTGACAGTTTGCAGTGAGTAAACGAGGTAAAAAGTTATAAGTAATAGACAATTGGGTAATTAATTTATAATTTTACTTAATTTCTAATTAAATTCTTATAATTTAAAAATTTTAAAAATTGATCTTCATACTTCTTTTTATTTTTAATTGGATACCTCTTATTATTTTTCTATTACATTTAGTCAATAATTGACAAACGTGAGTATTAATATGTTAACAATTTATGAATTGACAAATACTTCACTTCAAATTTTCTTTTAAACAAAATAATTTTGTAAGATGTTATAAATTTTTTTATACTATTTGTCAGTTAAAACTTAAATATGAATGCTATGTAATTTTGTCATTAACAATTGTTAAATTAGATCAACAAGATATTATTTGCATGTGCCAATTATTGATGGGATTTAACTAAAAAGTAATAAGAAATATCTAATTAGACATAAAAATAAGTATAAGAACTCAGTTTAAACTTTTAAATTATAATAACCTAACTAAAAATTATAAAACTATCAGGAAAATAAAGTAATTTAATAATCTACATAATTCTTTAAAAAAAAATATTTTTAATCAGAAAAAATGGATGCCTTGGGCTTCCTTTGGGCCTATAACAATCGAGACAGGGGTGGGTTTGGTTCCAACTCATTTTGCCAATTCTGCTACGGTCCAGACCGACGTTTCTAGGCACAAACAGCCCTGTAGCAGTTGCAGTTACCACCGTCGTCCTGAAACCATCTGGAAAAAAAAAAAAAAAACATTTTCTAAGGCCTAATACAATACCCTATGTTATAAATCTTCATTTCCCACTAAATCCTTAACCACCTACGTCACCTTAGCTTCCGCTAAAACCCTAGAAACCAGAGAAACCACGAGCCTTTCTAACATTAACCATGTCTGAGCTTGAAGTTTCACGCTCAGAGAAGAAGAAGAAGAAGCACCACCGTACCAAAGACGAAAAACCAGACCTAATTAAACCACTTGATCTTGATGATTCTGAGAAAACCCAGAAAGACTCTGATTTTATGATCAAACCACAAAGCTTCACTCCATCCATCGACACTTCCCAATGGCCAATACTTCTCAAAAACTATGAACGCCTCAATGTGCGAACCGGGCACTACACTCCAATCCCTTCTGGGTTTTCACCGTTGAAGCGTCCTCTGGCAGAGTACATCAAGTACGGTGTTCTCAATCTCGATAAACCCGCCAATCCATCTTCTCATGAGGTCGTAGCTTGGATTAAACGGATCCTCCGGGTCGAGAAAACGGGTCATAGCGGTACTCTGGATCCAAAGGTTACCGGGAATCTCATTGTTTGCATTGATAGAGCTACTAGGCTCGTGAAATCGCAACAGGGTGCTGGAAAAGAGTACGTTTGTGTTGGTCGATTGCATTCGGCTGTGCCTGATGTTGCTAAGGTGGCTCGAGCGCTTGAAACGCTCACTGGTGCTGTGTTCCAGAGGCCGCCATTGATTTCTGCGGTGAAGAGGCAGCTTAGGATCAGGACTATTTATGAAACTAAGCTTCTTGAGTATGACCCTGATAAGCATTTGGTTGTTTTTTGGATTTCCTGTGAGGCAGGTACGTATGTCAGAACTCTTTGTGTTCATTTGGGATTGATTCTTGGTGTGGGCGGTCATATGCAGGAGCTTAGGAGGGTGCGTTCGGGTATTATGGGTGAGAAAGATAATATGGTTACCATGCATGATGTTATGGATGCTCAATGGGTTTATGATAATTATAGGGATGAGAGTTATTTGAGAAGGGCTATTATGCCGTTGGAAGTGCTTTTGACTAACTATAAGAGATTGGTTGTGAAGGATTCGTCTGTTAATGCAATTTGCTATGGTGCAAAGTTGATGATTCCTGGGTTACTGAGGTTTGAGAATGATATTGCGGTTGGGGAAGAAGTTGTGCTTATGACTACCAAAGGTGAAGCAATTGCTTTGGGAATTGCAGAGATGACTACGGCTGTGATGGCAACTTGTGATCATGGTGTGGTGGCGAAGATTAAAAGGGTTGTGATGGATAGAGATACCTATCCAAGGAAATGGGGTTTGGGCCCACGGGCATCGTTGAAGAAGAAGCTGATTGCAGAAGGGAAGCTGGATAAACGTGGAAATCCTAATGAGAAGACTCCTGAAGAGTGGATGAGGAATCTGGCTTTGCCAGTGGGTGGGGATAACGTGATTGCAGGCATTGCTGCTGCACCTGAACTGAATGCACTGAAGGAGACCGAAGTACTAGAGAAGGATAAGACTAAGAGTGATGGGGATGGGGAGGGGCGTAAAAGGAAGAAAATTGAAAGCAGTGATAGCCCTGCTCTGGTTCCAGCTAAGAAGGTGAAATTTGATGAAGTTGAAGAGGTCGAAAGGGAGGAAAAGGTGAAGGTTAAGAAAACAAAAGAAGATGCAGTAGAGGTTGAAGTTGAGAAGAAAGAAAAGAAGAAAAAGAAGAAGAAAGATAAAGGAAATGCTGAGGTGCCCTCTTCAGATGAGGAGAAAGCTGAAAAAGAGAAGAAAAAGAAGCACAAAGAAAAGGTCGAAGCTGGTTCACCGGATACAGAGAAGTCTGAGAAGAAGAAAAAGAAGAAGAAAGACAAAGAGGCCGAAGTTAATGAGATCAATGATGGGAAGGATGATGGTGATGATGGTAGGAGTGAGAAGAAGCATAAGAAAAAGAAAAATAAAGAATCCAAAGAAGAATAGATAAAATGATGCATAAGTGTTTGGTTAACTTTGCACATGCACGTAATGTGCATTCAGTCCACCTTTCATAATTTCACTTGGTCTGAAGTACTTTAATTTTCCTGCAACAGTTTTGATGCTCTCTTTTTTTAATTCATCTGTTTCGTGGTTATGCTTCTGGCAATCCCGTATGCTTGATTTATGACCTCGGGTTGCCTGAAGTTTTAAACTGAATGAGCATCCTCAAACTTCGGTTATGCTGGGGGAAAAGATCATCAGTTTCCATCCTGACTTGAGGAATCTCAAACATGTGCTTAATCAGTGTTGAGCTATCGTCTGTACACAGTTTCCTAGCTTCGTCAATGAACTGAATATCTCATGGCCTAACTGAGATCTTTTATCCATTGCGTGCAATCAAACATCTCTCTGTCATTCCCTTGGCTTAGCTCAATGTTATTTTATTATCAATGGTATTTTATTTGCGCTTTACTTCATGCATTCATTTATCAAATTTACATCATGTCACTCATGGAAAGGATATCTTAATTGCTTTGGGTAAATGGAAGAGTTTGATTGGGTATTGGTTCATGGCGGCGTTGGTGGAGATATGATGGATGATATGAATTTGTATACCCCTTGTTTGTGAGGCACCTCTGGGTTGAGCTGTATGGATGATTCGGTGACCAGCTTCTTTAGAACCATGTATCATGGTTCCGCTCTGTTTCAGGCTTTTGATGATATTGTCACATTATCAAGAGAAAATTACGGCTTACAGTAAATGAATCACTCTTCACGTTGTTTTGTCTAACTATGATGATGCTGTGTTCAGTGGGCATCATTAACCAATTAATTTTAACTTGGTATTACTCGTAGAAAATATGTGCAACTTACAAGTTGATGTGCACTATAAAACTAATGTTTCAGTTATGTGACTCAGCTTTAGTAGTCAAGAATGTTAGGAGTTCCAAAGGCATCTCTTCTTTAGCTGGTAACAGAACGGTGTTACTCAGCACAACTGAGTGGAAAAAAAATTGGTCTCGCTATTATGTGATGTGACTATTTCATGCTGCATGCTATAATTACAATGTTGTAGAAGAGACTAATGGTTTATTTGAGAGTAATGGAAAGTAACAGCAATGTGCATAGAGAAGTTCTGTACAGCAATGCTACAAGGTTAAAATTAGCGACTGGGAATGGACCATCACTTGACAAGGTCATCAATCCAGCCCCAGAGCTTGTGAATGAGAACCACCCACCAGCCTACACTTCTATGAGATGCAGGGAATGCTGTGAAATGAAGCAAACTAGCTCGTTAGATAAGAAAAGTGCCTTGGATCATATACGCATAAAAAAGTAGACAATCCAGCCTGAAATATGCATGGTTATTATAGTAATTTACAATGCTACTGAATTTAATTATGGTGCTTGAAGGACCTGCAAGTTAGAAGCTTTTGTAAGATATCAGCTATAGGACTATTCTCAAGTATGTCATTGTATTTTAGTGTTTTTAAATTGCACACTATTATGTTAATATTCCTTTTGTTAAGAGTGTGCTTTATAACCAGTCATATATTCAAGTAATATTTTCTTTTTTTTATAACAGATGTGATAAATTATTTAATATATATATAATATTTTAAATTTAAATTTAAAATATTAAAAAATAAAAAATCTCAAGATAATATTAAATGTTATTTCATCATTTAATGATATTTTTATTTTAATTTTAAAAAGTCATGAAACTGGAAAAAAAAAAGGTTGCAAATTCAGTAATTTCAAAAGTGATGCTAGGATAACACTAGTGAACAGATATGGACCATCAGAAAACGAAGTTTTCAGATGACAACCAAAATTAGCCAAACATGTGACACTTGTAATATTTCTGCAATATAAAAAATGAATTGTGGTTATCCTAACTCAGAGACAGATAGCCTCCACCGCACAGGCTGAATTTGACCGAAGAGACGTAAACAACCATCACAGTTCTTACAAATTCAGGTGACCATTTTAAGTCTCTGTTTCTGTGCATCTTTCTCTCTTCATTATTCTCTGATGGCGTCAATTGCTTCTGAAATTAGCCAAGACTCGAAGAACAGAATTGAAAGTGTGAAAGCACTAGCAGAATCACCAGAACTGACCTCTATTCCAGCTTCATACACCTTCAACAATCTCAAAGATGAAATGGTTTCAGAACCAGATGATGATGATCCAATCCCAACCATTGATTACTTCTCCTTGATATCTGACATACCAAATGAACGGTCCAAAGCGGTCCATGATTTGGCCAAGGCTTGTGAGGAGTGGGGCTTCTTCATACTGGTCAATCACAGCTTGTCAAAGGGCCCCAGAGAGAAGATGATTGATGAGTTTTTTGCCTTTTTCAGTATGACAGAAGAGGAGAAGCAAGTGTATGCAGGTAAAGAGCAAATGGACCCAATTAGGTATGGCACCAGCTTCAATGCTTCGATGGACACAACCTTCTTCTGGAGGGATTACCTGAAAATCCTTGTGCACCCTGAATTTCACTCACCTGACAAACCAGCTCTGTTCAGGTTTTTACTCAAAGTACATGACCTCTTTGTTGTTTGTTTGTTTTTTTTTTTTCTTTTGTTTGGTATAATTATATGGCCTATTTGCTGGAGATCAGTACTACTTGATCAACAATTCATTCTCTCATAACATCCTTACCCCTTGTTTTTAGTTAATTGGCAACATCGATTTTAAATAAGTTGTGTCATTTGTACAACTTGTGAAGGAATTACGAGGAAATAGATTATGCAAGTAACATTCTTCTTTAACCGATAGGTAATGTGTGCATAATTTTTTTTTTTTTTTTAAATTTGAGTAAAAATTGATAGTTGTGTATGTTTAGTGTAAACAAATAAAAATAGTATTATTAGTGTTACTCCCAAGCTCGTATTGACTTATGTCTTTTTATATTAATTATTGTAAGGGAAGATTAAACAAACGTGAGAATACTCTTCGGCCGGTCGAGGGGTAAAATGGTCAATATTTCAAAAAAATTTCCTTGCAACCAACCGAACATCCAACCTCAAATCTAGCTAGTATTGAGCTTCAACAACTAATTAGAAGTGAAAGGGAGCTGAATCAACCTTTGGAAGCAGCTCAAAATGCGACAGAAGGAGGTGGAAGACGAACCGTCACTGTCGTCTCCGGTTCAAGCGTATCGGCCCTATCAACGTTCACGCCGGAGGGAGGAGAGGCCGATCTAGTGCTAGTTGGAAGCTTTAAAAGCTTGAGGGACCAAACACCGACAAACACAGCAGAAGAAGCCAGAAATCACCGGAGAAGATGAAGAATCTTTGTGCGGGTTTCGTTCCGAAAACGCCTACTCGAGTTGGCAAATATTATGGGCAAAATGGCGTCGTTTTGCCCTTTGCAATTTTTCCAAATTGCAAACCGACCCCAAGCAATTTTGCAAATTGCACATCGATCCCTGTGATTTTTGAAAACTACTTTTCAGCCCCAGCGATATGTGCCCTTTTCAATTTGGTCCCTGGATATCCATATATCTCAATTTTAGCAATTTCTCATATTTTTCATTTTATGTGTGACCCGATATGCCCTTGAAATGTTGGCAAAAGTCCACAATGCCCTTCAAACCATTTAAAGGCATACAAAAATTAATCCAATATATTTTTTGATTAATTTCACCAAATTAATCACGTTTGAACTTTAAGTTATAAGCGGACTTTAGCAAGCCATTATAATTATCCAATTTTCGGCGGGAGTCAACAACGATCATAACCTGTTTGTGGTTGATCTTAATGTACAATACTATACACACAATGTATGATATAATCCCTTCATTACCTATATCCGATCAGTCAGAGGTATAGATGCCAGTCAACCTTTATAACCAATCATAATTTCTCAATCTCGTGAATTATTTGACTCATACGAATCCGAGTACTCAAACTCATTTGAGTCTCGATCTAACCTTGCAAAGATTAATCAGTTAAACCAATTCGTTGAGTGGCCATGGATATCAACTTCGAAGAGTGGTAATGAATCCTATCTTGATTAGGCAATGCCCAACTACACTTTCAAAAATACCCAATCCAAGCCTTTATTGTTCCTTGTGGCTAGAGTCACGTTTGACTTGGTCAAAGTATAACCTTTCATGTAAAAGAGATTCCTCAATCTCAAGTCAAAGGATTAGTCATACGATCACCACTGGAGACTAACTGATGATGTAGCTCCATACAGTATCTCTATATTGGTCAGACAAAATCACGAGCACCAATTATATTTTTCCAAACTAACTAGGTCGTGTCCACGTGTGTGTTTAGATGTAACTCACTTACATCTCAGCCTGTGAGGTCAGCTGCTCATCATAT
>JANHAO010031271.1:0-10030 GCA_026873985.1 Saraca asoca
GTATATTTACTCTCCCCCTCACATCTCTACAATATATATATATATATATATATATATATATATATATATATAGAGAGAGAGAGAGAGAGAGAGAGAGAGAGAATGAATTATGACAATACGGTTAAAAATAAATGGCTCGATACTTTCAAATTATACTTATTCCAAATCAACTCCTCACCAGAAACTTATACCCCTATGCCTTAATTAATATGTATACCGAATTTATTTGTTGAATTCAATAAGACAACACACTTGACACAACAACAACAGCCACACAAAGTCACAAGCGCAGCAACAACATGAAAAATCAAAGATATCACAAAAAGGTATATCAGCCTCATTAGACGGCAACATAAAAAAATCACGATTGTCTGTTTGATTGAAGAAAAAATGCAGAGAAAAAAAATTGATTTTACTTTTAGTAAAGAAAAATATAAAAATCCAACCATAGTGACCTACTTAAATAGTTTATGATTTTATTTTAAAATAAATTTAAATATTCTCTGACTTATTACATACATTTTATTAACATAAATTAAAGTATTTTTCATAATATAAGTTATAAAAGAAAATCATAAATAAAACAAGTGCATCCGAATGCACAGGTCAAATGCTAGTTTGTCTAAAATTGGAAGGGGGAGGGTTTATATTTTTAGGTTGTAATAAGTTTTTGAGAGTTAGACCAAATAAATGACACAATTACAATATAATTGCTAGTTATTTTTGGGTGGGACTATTTCTACAATCACTTTTGTTAATGTTACAACTCATTAAATTAAAATTTTTCATATGTACTATCCTTTAGTTAAATAAGTTAAGAATAAAAATTCATAAGTATTAGGTTTTATCTTACTTTTAAAAAATAAATATGTCTAAAATTAATTTATAACATTTAATGTGACCTGTTTTATTACTAAAATTTTGCTAATTAATTAAAATTATATTAATTAAAAGAAAATATGATAAATTATAAAAAATAAAAAATAGTTAAATAAACAAAATTAAGTTGATTGAATTAAACCATAAATTATAAAAAAAATATTGTCAACACAAGTTTTAATAGAAGTTTATTTTTCAAATTCAATAAAACAATAAAAAAAACTTTCGAGAATTTATGTATACCAAAACTAATATTTAAAACAACTCAAATGAATCGATTTTCTTTATAATGGAAGTCATCCTCACTCAAAGGTCATTTTGTCAAGACAACCACTATTACCAGTGAAAGAGCACCTATGGGTGGAGAATGGTTGGGAGAGAGGATTTGAACCCCTCCCTCGTAGTTACCAATTGGTACCTATAACCAACGTGACACCACCCCATTGGCACAAATGATTCAATTGTCAAATATGTATAAGATGCACCTATATATAAAGTCAAAAACATTAAATATATAACACCATTAGAAATGTAGCCTAAGTATTCATCTACTCCATGTATAAATTTTGTACTGCCTCTTAAAAATTTGAACTTAACACAAGTTATACGACAATGGAGTTATGCCTTTTCCTTCCATTTTCTCTATATTCCGTATATAAACACACGCTTATTAAAACAATTAGATTGGCCTAAAATTTTAGTTATAAAGCATGATAATTGTAGTTGCCTACAAATAATAATGTGATTATAAAAATAAATATAAAAAGAAATTTATAATATATATTTGATTTTAATAATAATTTAAGTTGATCACATTAAGAATTATAGAATAATTTTAGGTATTTTTTTAGAAATAATAAAATGACAATTATTAATTATTAGCATTGATTTTTATCTTATTAACTAAAAGGTAATTTGGTCTATATAAATGCTTTATATTAAATAAAATGTGATATTAACAAAAGTGGATGTGAAAATAGTCGCACCCTTGATTTCTTATGGACTTTATATTGGTTTTCACTGTTTTATTTATTAAGGGTTATGTAATAAAAAAATTTAAGTGTTGTTGGACCTTCTTAATACATCAATCTGCTTTTTGGTGGACTGTTGAGTAGAGATGTTATAGCTAAGCTTGATACCAATGCATGTTGGATGTTAATCGTCCTTCTCAACCTCAAGAGATAAGCCCGAAAAGTGAAGTCTTCTCTCACGCTTGCAAACTAACATCTAAGCTTTCCACAGCCAATGTGTCCAACATAAACTTAAGTCTATATAAGTTATATTATATGTTAAATTTTTTTTTTTTTGCATAACTCTATTTATAATATTTATTTTTTATTTATAATATCATTTATCTTAACTATTGATTTAAATAGTCTTCAATAACTTTTTTACTTCACTATTCGATTCAATATTTAAAACATTACACCAAATATTGTCAAATAAAAATATTTTCGTAGGAAATATTTTAGATGAGTTCATTTTCTCTATTTATAATTTATATTTTTCTCAAGTAGAAAAAGATGTTCTTTTTTATAAGAAGGATATGCCAGCTATTGAGTAGAAAAAGTGATTTTGTTATCATCTCATGAAAGATAAGAATTCTTTTATACATCAAATATAACACAAGTAATTCTCAATGCCAAATATTAGAAGATATAAATTTTTTTCAAGATATTATCTTCCATACAAGTACAATAAAGGCATACCCATATTTCATTATTTATTTAATTATTTTTAAAATAAAGGTACTTGACAATATTATCTAATTATTTTTAAAATCAACTATCAAAGAGCTATCTGTATAATGGTACAAAATTGCAACTTTTGTATTTAAGTCATACAACTCATTACTTTATTTATCTTCGTTACGGATCTTTTGCCCTACTTGCATATTAGAGGACATTGTGATAAAGCCATAACCCATCCTGGCTTCTATTTTTACCTTTTTCGTAAAGAAATTAAATTTTATCGTAGACGCTACACTTTCTAGTGAAGACATTTTATTGTATTTTTGGAATGAGGATTTTTTTATTTTATAAGAAGAAAGATATATAGACACAAGAAATGCAGGGGTATCACATCTGTGAAACCTCTTTATTTTTTATTTTTAAATTTTTGTTTATCTCTTTCTCTTTTTGAAATTAAAAAAAAAAAGCCCTTGCTATAAAAGTAAATTAAAATTTCTCCTCTATTGGAGAATATGATATTCATACATTCACTTTTAGATGTAGATTAATACTCACTCTAAAGAATAAATATCTATCTTAGCTCAAATATTTTAGTCAACAAAGCAATTTATCCAATGAATGTAGACTTTGACTTAAATTAAAAGAGTTTTATTTAAAAAAGGAGGGTAATTTTTAAAGAAAAAGAAAGAATTTGAAAGGAAGAAGATTATGTGATTAGTTTGTATTAGATTTGGAGTCTTAATAAAATTTCGTTATTATTTTTATTTGCTATATATATGAACATGATGAAAGTTTTTTAAGTGGAGAAGCTTGGTGTTTTGTGTGTGCAAAATGAGAAAGAAATAAAATTATAATGAATGAATTGTTTCAAAGAGAATATGTTGTGACTAAAATTTGAGTTTGTGAAAAAGAATTAGGGTTTGTAACATTTTGCAGTTTAATAATGAAATTTTTGTCGATTCTTCCATAGTGTAGGGGTTTTTCATGCAAAATCGTGTTTATTTTCTTTTTTATTTTTATTTGTTTCTTTAACTCTACAAATTTTAGAAGTGGTTTATTTTTCCCACCAAGTGGTATCAGAGCATGGTTTGAACCTAAATAGAGTTGTGATCTAAAATGATGAAAATTCAAAGTGCTGTAAGCAATATTTTTGAGGTAGAGCTATATGATGGTGTTGACGATGAAATTTGGTTCGTATGGAGGACTCAGACTTCAGCTAACAGGGAGGAGTTCTGGGACTCAATGTTGCTTCCAAAGTGCAAAAGAGAAAGGACCAAGAGGAAGAAGGAAAAGAGAGATGACACATTTAACGTAGTTCGGCTAAATCCGGACGGCACCAGACCCTACGTCCACGGCGGAGCTTTTATTGATGTATTGAAAGTAATTTACAGAATTTCTGCTTACAGAGTTCGGCTTCCTCTCTTCAAACAATACAATCTTTTTTATAGAGGAATGAGGAGTTACATGCGTTAATTACCAGCTACAGTGGTGTTACATCAAGATATAAATGAGAAAGACAGAAAAAGGGCCTACAATTTAACTACTACAGAAAGTAGGTTGCAGAATGGTCTCCCTAGGTTGGCAGTAGGCCTAAACCTGTTGGCATCCGATGCTTGGAGTTGTCGTGCCAAGCAAGATACTTGGGCATCCTGAGCAGGAATCCTTAGCTCGGGGGTGTCATGGAGACTGTTGTGGCAAGCTTGGTATTGCTGTGAGCCTTATGGCTTCCTTGTTGTCTCGTTATGTTGCTGCCCCATGATGGACGAGGCGAGGCCAGCTTCACGGGAAGGATACCGAGGTTACCTCATTGTGCCACTTTCTGGTGGGCGAAGCGAGGCCTGCCGAAAGCTCCTTGTCGAAGCGAGGAACTTGGTCTTGGTTGCGCTCGGGAACTCGTCCTCGTGAGGCCACTTCTTATATATAACATAAGTCCCCCAACTCTCGATTTGCTCTACGAACCAAGAGTTGCAGGTTTCCGATACTTGATTCATGTCTTCAGTCAGTGTCCTTCCTTGATCGAAGTGTCTTGTCAAATGTCTTTCCGTTCTGCTTTAGGTCATGCTTTCTCCTATTTGCCATTTTTGGCCATTGACTGGCATTGCCACTAGTTTCGGGCCATTGGATAAAGAATAGGGTAGGTACCTTCTAGATTCTTCAAAGGGCTGAACAAGTCTTTTTATAGCCTAAGGCATTCTTTCCTCTTTTGTCCCAAAGAAGCTCAATGAGGAGACTAAAGAGCCCCTTGTGTTTTGGTATCTTGGCTTCTGATGAAGCTTGGTGAGACATGGATAGCCTATTGTAAAGCATCGGGAGATGTGAATAGCCTGTTACATGTGGCTTCATCGCGGGATCCACCAGGTGGGTTCCTGGGAGAGCTCGCGGTGACTTATGGCCACCTTCTCCGGCCGTTGCTTGTGGTGCAGCTGCCTGGCTAGCCAACTTCTATGACTTTTTGATTTGCTCTATGCCTGGCTCAGGAGGACACGCCGGAGGAATATAAGTAGCAAGAACTTTGGGGCTGCTGCTCTTTTACCAGGTGTGAGCCCGATGACAAGTAGCTGGCTTTTCAACTACTTTTTCACAGGAATCATAGTGCCAGGCTTTCAGTCTTTTTCTCCTGATGTACTGTTGCCTTGCTGAGTTGAGGTTTTCTTGCTGTATGAGCTTTTCTTCTTTCAGATACTGTAATGAATGCTTCATGCATTGCTATATGTAAGCTTGTGACAATTAATGAGAATTTCTATTTTCGGCCAATCGGCTGCACTCTATTTTACTGGTTATTCGGCTTGTTGTGAGTGAGAGAGGGGTCGTAAGTGAGCTGTGCCCAAGAGGTCTCATTTGATTCATGAGGACTCGCCGCATGAGAGCTGCGGGTGGTCCTTTGCGTGAAAGCTACAACAATTCTGCTCGCGATGAGGTGGAAACTGCTCGTCAAAGCTCTATTTGAGTTTTCGTAACAGCGAGGTAGGTTCAGGGGCCGTCTCACCCTCAGGTTTGTTTTCATGACCTCAAGGTAGGCTCAGGGGCCGTCTCACCCTTAGGTTTGTTTTCATGACCTCGAGGTAGGCTTAGGGGCCATCTCACCCTCAGGTTTGTTTTCATGACCTCGAGGTAGGCTCAGGGGCCGTCTCACCCTCGGGTTTGTTTTTGTGACCTAGAGGTAGGTTCAGGGGCCGTCTCACCCTCGGGTTTGTTTTCATGACCTCGAGGTAGGCTCAGGGGCCGTCTCACTCTTGGGTTTTGTTCTCATGACCTCGAGGTAGGCTCAGGGGCTGTCTCACCCTCGGGTTTGTTTTCATGGTAGCAAGGTGAAAACCTTTTGCTAAGGTAAAATTGCGGAGTATTGCTATAGCGAGGTGAGAATCGTTCGCTGTATCGAGTTTGCTGGGGCGGAGTAAAAATTCTTTGCCTAGATAACATTTGGCCAATTGGTAATTTTTATATTGATTTAGCACACAATAGTTGGTACAACTAGACACCACTGATGACTGATAAATGTAACAGGATTAAAATATGGTTCGGATAAAGAGCTCAAGCTCTTGGGTGGCAACTCGCTGGGCCTATTGAGCACGCTGTCCTGACGGTCTTATCATGTAATCCTGTAAGCGGCCTCTTCTGATGAGGTCTTCTATGGCATCCTTTAGTGTTCGACATTCTGAGGTGGTATGTCCAACCTCATTGTGATAAGTACAAAACCTGCTTTGGTCCTTGGACTTGACAGATGCCCTTAATGGTTTGGTCTTTCCGAAGTCCTTGTTGTGCCTTTCTGCGGCAAAGATTTTATCTTGTGTGTCTGACAGGATGCTGTAATTCTTAAAGCGACCTTCGGGTCATAGAGGTTTTATTTTCTTCGCAAGATGAGAAGCGGGGTTATCGTAACTCTCGCTACCCCTCTTTTTGCTCGCAGAGGGATTACTATGGCCCCTTTTGTGCTTAGGTTCTTCCATTCCAAAAGTCTCTTCTCATCTTATTTATTTGGTTGCCCGATCATAGAATTCAATGAGATCCCGAGTGGAGGACTTGTAGAGGCTCCTATACAACTTGCCGTCTTTACGAAGTCCCGCTGAGATGGTCGTTAGAATGCTTTCCTCTGAGGGATTCTCCACAGAGTTAGCCTCGTGCCTGAATCGGGCTACGTAATCCTTGAGCTGCTCGTCCTTGCACTGAAAAATCATTACAAGTTGTCAAGGAGGTGCGAGTTGCTTCTTCAGCACTTGGTATTGGTCAATGAATTTCCTTTGGCATTCCTCCCAGTTATCAATGCTACACGTAGGGAGGCACCTGAACCAAGCACGAGGCATTGTCCCTAGCGTGGCGGGGAAGACGCAGCACTTCATCAGGGGATCAATCATCTGGAGGTCCATTTGAGTACTGAACACATTCAGGTTGTCGCTTGGGTCGCTATTCCCATCGTACAACAGGATAGCAGGCACTTTGAGCTTCTGCGGGAGAGGTTGCTTCTCGATCTCCATAAAAAATGGTGAGGTTTCCTCATAGCGAGGTTGACTACTTTGAGGTTGTGGGCACTCCTCTAGCTGTTTCAGCCTCTAGAGAACCTCTTCCATTGCTGGAGTTGATCTTCGCACTGAGGGGTCGAGCTATCTGCTCACCGCGAGCCCCCCTATCGTTGGCTATCGTGATCGTCACGGACTTCTCTTTGAGCTTCCTCACGAAGTTGCTAGAGTTGTGCCATGACCTCTTCTTGTCTTTGAGCATTTTGTACTTGTACCTGAGCAGGCACTTTGATAGTTTCAGTCAATTCTCTAACTATATTTTTGAGTGTCGATTGGGACTGATCGAGCGTTTGTGCCTCTTGCGCTTCTGGTTCAACGGTGTGCTGTTGAGAAATCAGAACTATAGAACTCCGAGTTGTTCTCCCTCTGGCCATTATCACACTGCGATGGAAACTTCAGAAAGCATATGATCCCCACAGACGATGCCAAAATGTTGACGATGAAATTTGGTTCATATGGAGGACTCAAACTTCAGCCAACGGGGAGGAGTTCTGGGACTCAATGCTGCTTCTGAAGTGTAGAAGAGAAAAGACCGAGAGGAAGAAGGAAAAGAGAGACGACACGTTTAACATGGTTCAGCTAAATCCGGATGGCATCAGACTCTACATCCACGACGGAGCTTTTATTGATGTATTGAAAGTAATTTATAGAATTTCTACTTACAAAGTTTAGCTTCCTCTCTTCTAACAATGCAATCCTATTTATAGAAGAAGGAGGAATTACATGCATTAATTACTAATTACAATGGTGTTACATCAAGATATAAATGAGAAAGACAGAAAAAGGGGCTATAATCTGGCTACTATAGAAAGTAGGTTGTAGAATGGTCTCCCTAGGTTGGCGGTAGGCCTGACCCTGTTGGTGTCCAATGCTTGGAGTTGTCGTGCCAAGCAAGATACTTTGGCGTCCCGAGCAGGAATCCTTAGCTCAGGGGTGTCATGGGAACTATTGTGGCGAGCTTAGTATTGCTGCGAGCCTTATGGCTTCCTTGTTGTCTTGTTGTGTTGCTGCCTTGCGATAGATGAGGTGAGGCCGGCTTTGTGGGAAGGATACCAAGGTTACCTCGTTGTGCCACTTTGTGATGGGCGAAGCGAGGCCTATCAAAAGTTTCCAGTCGAAGTGAGGAACTTGGTCTTGGTCGCACTCGGGGACTCATCCTCGTGAGGCCACTTCTTATATATAACATATGGGAAAAGTAATTTTAGCTTATGGCAGAATATGGTGAAAGATGTCTTGGTCAAGTAAAGATTGATTACAATGCTAAATGGGAAGGAGAAGATGCCTGAGAATATGACAAATGAAACTTAGGAAGAGATCGAGATAAAGGCACTTAGTACTATCTGTCTAAGTTTGTGACATGAGGTAAAATATAATGTTTTAGATGAAACTTATGTTGTTAATTTATGGAAGAAATTGAAAAAATTCTACATGACAAAATCTCTCATAGACCAATTGTATTTGTACCAATTAGGGACGGATGAAGACATTGATATGAAAGACTATCTAAATTATTCTACATATTATCTCAGCTGATAGGTGTGGGAGTTATAGTTGAGGATGTGTATAAAGTTTTGTTGTTGTTGTCGTCTCTTCTATACTCCTATCATAGTTTGGTGACTATATTGTTGGTTGGAAAAGATACACTTAAAATAGAAGATGCAATTTTTGCTATATTAAAGAATGATAAGTTTAGAAAGTCTATTATTAGATCTAAAAGAACTATTTATGTAGCTAGTGATGGTCGTGGTCGAAATGCAGATCATAGCAATAACCCAAATAAAAGAAGAATTTACAAGTCTAGTTCAAGGTTGAGGAGAGATTATAATGAGTACAAATGTTTTTATTGTCAGGGCACCTTAAATAGATGTATAAAAAGGTGAATGATGATTTAGAATAGTTTAAAAAAAATCAAAGAGAAGAAGGAAAACAACACTAATATTGTTGGTATTATAGCTATGCAAAATGATTTCTATGATGATGAATTGCGTGAATTTAATAATTAATCAAGATAAGAATGGTTCCAATGATTGTTGGTTATTTGATTCTACATGCTCCGATCATGTTTGTATAAATGAAATGGTTTATACAAATAAGAAGATATTTAATACTTATAATGATTACCAAGTTAGGATTATGAAGATGGCTAATGGTGATAGTATGAATGTCAATGGTATTATTAATGTGAAACTTAAATTACACAATGATAGTATAAATACTTTGAAGGATGTGAAATATACGTCAACATTGAAAAAGAATTTAATTTCTTTAGATAAATTAGATGCTTATGGGTGTGGATATTTTGCTAGAAGTGAAGTCCTGAAAATTATTAGAGGTAATTTGATTATTATAAAAGATAAAAAGACTAACAATAATTTGTATAAGTTAGTGGGAAAAAATTGTGAGAAACATAAATAGTGAACATACAATGAAGTGAAGAAAGTGGAGCATACGACACTTCCTACAAAGAATGTGATATTTGCTGAGGTTCTAACAAAATTAGCTTTTTCAAATAAAGAGTTGCAATTTGTATTCGAGAATCAACTAAATTTTAAAGAAATATAATTTAAGTTAAGGTGGAAAATGTGAAGTTTGACTTAAATTAAAAAAGTTTTACTTTAAAATAAAGAGAATAATTTTTAAAGAAAAAAAGATGGAGTTTGAAAGGAAGAAGGTCATGTGATTAGTTTGTGTTAGGGTGTGTTTGGCAAAATTAGCTGATAAGCTAGCTGAAAGCTTATAAGCAAAAAATTAGCTGAAAGCTGATAGCTGTTAAGCTAGCTTATTAAATTAAAAGTGTTTGGTAAAAGTAACTGATAAGTTAGTTAGTATATGTAAAATGACATAAAAGGGTATCTTATATAATTTTAGAAAAATATTTTTTTTTGAAATAAAAAATATTTATTTTTTATCATAATTTTTATATTTAATATTTGATAAATAAAATAT
>JANHAO010031290.1:0-10017 GCA_026873985.1 Saraca asoca
GGAGAGAGGGAGGGGTGGATAGGTTTTGGGGGGGGGGGGGGGGGGGGGGGGGGGGGGGGGGGGGGGGGGGGGGGGTAGGGGGGGGGGGGGTGGGGGGGGGGGGGGGGGGGGGGGGGGGGGGGGGGTTATACTTTTGTAAACTAAAATTTCACGAATTTAATTTTGATGAATCCACTGTACAAAGGTATTTTACTGTTAGATATTTCCTTCATTACTAATAGTTAACTGAATGTTGATAAATTAATAGATTATATTAGAAATATTTAATAAAATTAATTATTAAAATAGTATAAAAATATAAAATGATATAAAAAAATATGTTAATATCATTAGACAATATATGAAATAAATTAATTCATATTCAATTTGAGACTAAAGTATATTGATGCTATCAAGATATTCAAAATAAGAATAAAATTATTTAAAATTTAATTTTTTATATTTTATAACACTATATATTTATTTATTTATATTGAATTAATAGATATGAGTCAAATATACAATGATATATGAGATTTTATTCTTTTTAGCTATGTGAAGAAGAAAGAGTATTGAAAATAATATGATATTAAAAAAATATTTAAAATAACAATTTTTAATTAATTAGGACTTTGATTAGTAATTAATCAAAAGAAGAGGGATAAATTAGGAAACAATAATTAAAAACTTCGTTCTACTAAGATATAGATTACTTGAAGTAATTTTTTACAAGAAAATCTTTTTCCTTTTAAAAAGTTAGTGCACTGAATACCTCCAAAATATAAAAAAGCTCTTTAACCAAGCTAATAAATTAAAAATTAATTTTTTTTTATGTATCATTTGCATATTACATATTATCACCTTATTAAAAATGATTTAAATCCTTTTACTTCTAACAAAAAATTTGAAATTATTTTCTTTTTCATTGGCGTAACATTTTTTTTTATTTTTTCATAGTTTAAAAAATTCTACAACGAAAATAGATCAAACTTATTCTCAATTTTTAATTGGCATGTGAGATAGAATAGTGATTATCAATATTAGATTAGATTTACTACGGGATAAACATGATTCCAAATTCGACTAGTTTTGTATGGCAGAAAAGCAGGGTTTTGGTACAGAGGATTGCAGAAACATATTGCCGGAATAGGAGAATGCAGTTTGTTGTTTCTTAAATTGCTACAAAGTCATATAAATTGGCTGCTTTTTCAATTTTCTCGTAACTATAAAAAAGGGAAGAAGAAACAATACTTCAAGGACATCTATACTATAATAGAATGAGAATTTCCGGTGTTAGATATCCAAATTTTAATTTCTAAAAGTTTCATACATCTATACTATAATAGATATAATATTTAACCATTACAATATAATTTAAAATTACAATTCGGTGAATCACTCTTTCCTTATTTGGTGTAATGGAATTGTGCATGCGTTACAACGTTGCAGAATTGATTCTATTTTGGTTAAATAAAATACCCTCAACTTAAGGAGATGAAATAAAGGTTTATTCATTAAAATTAATTTTATTTATTTATTATTTACTATCATGAGTCCATTCGTGACATCAACAAATGTTGTTGAGTGAAGATGGTGGTGCAAAGAGCAGAAACAGCAACAAGAATTAGAAACAGGGGAAGCTATCATATTCAGATACATGAGCAGCCTGATGTTCATGTTCCTCCCAGATTTGATCTCCAAAAGTTGGAACATCTCCTCTCATCAGCCTTTCCTTTTATTTCTGCTCGATTATCATGATTCAACGAATATAATTAACTATGAAAAAGAATGAGACTATTTGGTTATTACAAAATAAAATTTCAATAAATTATGATTACAAATCTTAATATATCATTTGGTGGGAAAATATATCAATAATTTAATGTGAAAAAATCCCAAACTCTAAAAAAAAAAAACAATTACGAATGAGAAGAGATTCATTATATTATCAAAATCACGAGATAATTTGTGTGAATGTTCTTGTTATGGTATTTTTTGGTATCATGTGAAATGGGATGGCAAAAGCTTAACAGA
Organism: Saraca asoca; assembly: GCA_026873985.1. Taxonomy (NCBI): domain Eukaryota; kingdom Viridiplantae; phylum Streptophyta; class Magnoliopsida; order Fabales; family Fabaceae; genus Saraca; species Saraca asoca. The sequence goes on from JANHAO010031290.1 coordinate 2,014, forward strand.
CAAGTCCAACCAGCGAAGTCCCAACTCGAACCAGTTTGAGGTCGCGGAGCCAAAATGTCAGGTCATCTGGGAACAAGCTCAGATTCCTAGGTAATGTTAGGATGAGCTCGGGTCGCTAGACCAAGATGTTAGGGCACCAGACATGAGCCGCACATTTAAGAGCATGGGACGAGGCCAAAGCAGTAGCCATAGCTTGCTAAAGACGAACCCAAACTCACTTGGCCACCAAATCGCCATGCGCGAGCTTGAATCATACGAGCTCCATGTCATTAGTCAAAGGTTAGTAACAACCCTAAGATAGGAGTCCCAATTCACGGGATGCAGTACCTCGCCCAGCTAGAAGCCTGCTAAGGTTAAGCATAGGGTGGGCATTCACTCTGAGCCAACCTGTAGAAAATAGCTTGTAGGGCCCACCCGTAGAAAGCAGTCTACAGAGGCCGACTTACAAAAGTCCTAATTGTCAAATACATTTATTGCTTGATATAACAGAATTATAATTTGTAAAATTATATTTGTAACCTCCCAGCCTCTATAAAAAGGGAAGGAAGAGACACAATAGGGATGAGGGGAATACATACTGTAACTCTGCCAAATTTTCACCAGATAAATAAAATCATCCATAAACGTAGGGGTCAATGAACAAACTTTAGCCAAATCATGTTAAAAAACCCTTTTTGCCTTTGCTATTCTTCCTCTTCTTCCTTTGATTTTTGCATTTGTTTGATACTCACACAACTAGATTGCAGTTTAAGGGTTTAAGAATTGTTCAAGTTGCTAGAATTTGGGCTTACCAAATTTTACCATCAACATTTTAGTGCTATAAAGAGGGCCTCATCTATATTCTGGTTGATCTCTTGTGTAACAACAATGACTAGGGAAAGAACCACCAGAAGTTCTAACACTCCGATTAGCTAGCTGGAAGACACTCCTGCTACTGGTGTCACCATTAGCTTGTCCCCCGAAACTCACTGCTAGCTTGTTGCTGCTCCTGGAACTGATGAAGTGCAGATGCCTCACCAACCCCAGTAAACGTTCGAGAACATGGTAAGACAGTTAGCCGAGGCAGTTAAAGTGCTGGCACAAGCACAAACCCTAGGCACGTAAAAGTAAGTTGACATTACTGCATAACTCCAGCAGTTACGTGAAGGAGCCCAGAAGAAAAGGTTAGCTAGATAAACGCAATGGCACTTTGACTTAGCTCACTCCACCAATCAGCGAATGAGGTTAGGAGTCCACTGAACTTGTGAGAATTATGACAGTTAGCAGCATGGGAGCTCTCACCAAGCTCAGAGTTCGAACATGACCATACACAGTCACACCTCAAGTCGCTGCTCCCTTTATCAAGAAGAAAAAAGGAACCACCGATCCTCTAGCCAGCAATCCGAAACATAGGGCCCAACAATGGAAGAATTACTTTTGAGGATAAATTGGCTAGAGGAATGCCTTTGAGCTTAAGATGATTAAGCTCACTATGAGGAAAGCTCGCCATTTTCTATAGAAATTGAAATGCAGCCCCTTTCTCTCAAACTTAAGATTCTCGTGATCCTGCCTTATGATGGGGATAGTGACCCATATGACCACTTGAATGCATTCAATGTCCAGATGGATCTTTAAACATCTAGTCCTGTAGTTAAATGTTGTATTTTCCCAGCTACACTAGGAGGCATATCTCGAGCATGATTCAGAAGTCTCCCGGCTAGTAGTGTTAATAGCTAGGAAGAATGTTAAAAGAAATTCACCAACCAGTATTGGGTATTGAAAAGGTAGCTCACACCCTCTGCCCCCTCACGATGGTCTTTTAGCGTATGCATGAATCACTGAAAGATTACATCATCAGGTTTAGGCACGAAGCCAATTCAATAGAAAACCCCTCTAAGGAGAGCATCTTGACAGTGATCTCAATAGGACTCTGTATAGATAGGTAGCTATATAAAAGCCTATACAAGTCCCCAATAAGAGATTTAGCTAAATTTTATGAACGAGCTACTAAATAGATTAGGTGGGAGGAAACCTTTGGCCCTGGGAAATCCGATCAGGCGAGCAATATCAAAAAGGGGAGCGATGCCTTGAGTGGAGAGGATAGTCAGAAGGGTGACTCTAGTAACCAGCTCACTAAAAGGGCTAGGACCATGTGACCTCAATATCAAGGTTGCCATGAAAACTACAACATTCTATCTGACACTCAAGAAAGGATCTTTGTAATAGAGAAAGGTAAGGAAGACTTTGGAAAACCTAAGCTCCTATGGATTCCCAGTAGACTCAGGAACAAAGATAAGTTTTGTGCCTATCACAAAGAGGTTGGGCATAACACCTCAGAATGTTGGGCACTTAGGGATGGCATAGAGGATCTCATAAAAAAAGGTTGCTTGCAAGATTACATGGTGAAATCTTCAGAATAGCAGCCTCAGCAACCTCAGTGAATCGTTGATCAAGAATAGGGGCCCTCAATTAGAACCATATTCTAATTCTGTAATGTTGTTCATAAGTTAATGAAAGTGCCTCAAATCTTTCTGACTGATAATCTTTGGCCAAATGTTATACAAGAAGAAAGTTGTTCTGTGTTAACCAAAGTTAAACTCGATATTATTACCAGCTCGTCAGCTGAGGTGTAGAGGCACTAAAATAAACTCATTCCCAGGAAGAGCTATGAGCTCACTGAAATGCGGAGGTGCTAAAATAAACTCATTCCTAGCAAGAGCTATGAGCTTGCTGAGGCACTAAAATAAACTTATTCCTAACAAGAGCTATGAGCTTGTTAAGGCGCGGATGCACTAAAATAAACTCATTACCTACTTGAGCAACAAGATTAGTGTGGCATGATCTACTACTCTAAGGCATAGCTCTCGTGTGACCTATCTCAACATTCAGCTCCTACCGCCAAGATAAAGTAATGAGATAGAAGTCTGAAATGACAACATTGCAGATTACACATGCAAGCTTTTGCCAGTAATTTTCAACTCCTAGTTCGCATAATGAACTAAGAGTTAGGGGCCTAATGTTATAAGTATTTTTGGTATCACGTGAAATAGGCTGGCAAAAGCCTAACAAACAAGTCCAACCAGCGGAGTCCTAGCTCAAACTAGCTTGAGGTTGAGGAGCCAAAATGTCAGGTCATCTGGGAACGAGCTCAGATTCCTGGGTAATGATGGGATGAGTTCGGGTCACTAGGTCAAGATGTTAGGGCACCAGACATGAGTTATGCATTTAAGAGCATAGGATGAGGCCAAAGTAGTAGCCCAGCTTGCTAAAGATGAGCCCCAACTCACTTGGCCACCAGATCGCCATGCACGAGCTTGAATCATATGAGCTTGATGTCATTAGTCAAAGGTTAGCAAGACCCCAGAACAGGAGTCCTAGCTTACGGGACATAGCACCTCACCCAAGTAGAAGCCTACTGAGGTTAAACACGGGGTAGGCATTCACTCTCGGCCAACCTACAGAAAATAGCTTATAGGCCCCACCCACAGAAAGTAGTTTGCAGAGGCCGACTTACAGAAGTCCTAATTGTCAAATGCATTTATTACTTAATGTAATAGAATTATAATTTGTAAAATTACATTTGTAACCTCCCAGTCTCTATAAAAGGGGAGGAACAGACACAATAGAGATGAGGGGAATACATATTGTAACTCTGTCAAATTTTCACCAAATAAATAAAATCATCTATGGACGTAGGGGTCAATGAACAGACTTTAGTCGAACACGTTAAAAAATCCTGTTTGCCTTTGCTATTCTTCCTTTTCTTCCTTTGATTTTTGTATTTTTCTGATACTCACACAATCAAATTACAGTTTGAGGGTTCAAGAACTATTCAGGTTGGTTGGGATTTAGGCTTGCCAAATTTTACTGTCAACATTTCTCAACCATAGCCTTAAAATTTTCTAACCATTACCTTTACATCTTTCCCAGACCTCTATGAAAGTTCCCATATAATCCTTACAGGCATTTAAATCAAATCTCTCGTATACTTAAAACCTCTATCCAACATAAATATATATAACCCAAAATATTTATTTGTCAAGCAATCATAATCCCACTCTAACATAAAATCCTAACTTGAATAGGAAGATAACTCATAATAAGAAGTAGTAACAAATCTTATAAATTAAAATTTGAGTCAAACTCTAAAAACAATCTTCACCTTGACACAAATTCTATCTCTATTAATCTTCATGCTCTACCTATTATCAAACAAGACTAATCATGGGGCACTAATTATGAAATTCAACCATCATTGTAATTTCTCCTTCTTCTTTTTCTTAGAAAAAAAAGAAAGTGCAACAACCATCTTCCTATCAAGTAGCTCCACCTTGATCAAGCATTACAAGCTTTGCTAGAGTTTGTTGTGGATCTCCTCATCCTCAAGTATCTCATATCATTTGCAAGAACACCAAATCTAGTAAATGCTTCTCACGAACCAAATCTTCAAAACACACACAGCATAAATGTTCTTCATCACTGAAAGCGATGTCTTCCACATCTTCATCTTCAAACATAATGCACAATGCAAGTACTCTCACATTTCCCTAACATTGGTGTCTTTTCCAATCATCATATAACATCAATTGCAACTCTTTCATTGTTGTCCAAACCAAAACATCTACCTCGATAGCATCAATTAATAATCCAAACCGTAACACAAAATTAAATCAACTACTTCCACAAAATGAATCGATAATCACAACTCTCATAGGGAATCAAACCTACTACCACCACTATATCATTCTTAATCCTAAACATTCTTATAGAATTGAATCTTGCTATCTCCATACTGTCAATATCATCCTCATGGTTCACATATAATCAACAAACTACCTCACCAATATCATCATTCATCCTCTTTAATTCATACAGGATTAAACCATCTATCTCATTACAAAAAAAGTGTATTTAGTAGTTTTTTTTTTTTTTTTTGCATTTAGTGACGATTGTAACTAGCACTAAATCTCTTTATAGTGGTTGGCAGAACTATTGTAGATACATGGGTTGGGAAATATTTAGCTGCGATTAGCTACTTGAAATGTCAACTTAACAACAATTTTTTTGTCCTTAGTGGCGATTTTTTTAGAAATCACATTGACCTTATGATGCCATTAGCGGTGGTTTTTTTATGGTGTTAATGACGATCATGGAAACTTTTTTTTAAAAAAAAAAATAATTAGCTTTTAGCGATGATTTTTCACAATGATTTTGCATGTATGTCGCGAGGATTTTGTGAAAATTTCAAACAAATGCTTTTAGTGGTGGTTTTATTTTTTGAATTTTTTTCTTTTCTTATTTTTTATTCCCTAGTTTAATTTTTTCATCCCTTATAACTTGTTACAAGAATAATTTACAATAAATCTATATATTTTAATACAAGATATATTAAAGTGAAATTTTGATATTAATAATAAAACTCAAACAATTTCTTTGTCAAATATTAGAAGTCATGAGTTTAAACATAATTCATCAACAATTCAAAAGTACATTGATTTGGCAATACTCATTTTAAGTTCAGTTCTATTTTCTAAAAATCATAATAATGTGCTTATGATAGTGGTGCATCATGACTAGTGGATGAAGAGCACTTTGCTTCTATGGCATGTCCACTTTTTGCATTTAGTAGTTACAAAATAATAAAACCATACTTTTATACAGAAAGCAATATACCTATATTACAAACAACTAAATACAAACAACTATTAAATTTTATATTGCAACAACTTAAAGAGAAAATAAACTAATACTTATTTTGAAAGAAAGCACACTCCAAACTATAAAGTCTGGTTTTTAACAAAATGACATGTATGGAACTCAAATAACTTACAGTCATTCCAAATACCTATTACAACTTACAAAAATTTGTGCTAGCAATACTACTAGCTTCCATCTAGCCCATTGTTTTCTTTCTTCTTATTAGTCAATTGGATGTTTAACAAAATTCATATTCACATTGCTCCAAATTTATACCCCTCAATAAACATCTTACTTTCTCACCTTTTCAACCACAAAATAAAACTGCTCCAATCAAATTTCTATACATCACTTGTATCAACATCACATACAACACAATAAACACATTAATTCTTTAATCCAAATTCCTTAACAATCAAATTAATATAGAGGAAAATATATTGACCTCCCTTATAGTGTTTGAAAATTATACAAACCTCCTCTAAAGTTTGAAATTCACTACATTTAAATCCTATTTAGTAATTTTCATTTGTTTAACATTAGTCAACCTGTTAGAGACTAAATTGACTGGAAAAATATCAAAATTATCCCTATATGAGTTATATTGGCTGGCTTCTTTTGTTCAAGGTCATTTGAAAGTTGTGGAGTACAAAACAATGTGTGAGTAAGAGAGAATTTAGAACTTTAACATAACAATGAGGACTAAATATTACAAATTAGATAGTTTTCCTTAAAGGAAAACATTAAAAAAGAGGATAAAATATTATTTTAATAAAAATAAAGAAAAAATAAAAATTATTAATTGATGGTATAAGATATTAACTCTATTAGCTAAAATAAATATGATAGGGTTTTGTTGGAGAGAAGAAAAAAAATGAGAAATGCTTTATTTTGTATATTAAATTTGGGGCATTTTAGTCACTAGATTTTGATTTTATTAAAACATTATTTTTTGATAGAATCTTGACATCTTTAAGGAATATATTGGAAGGATATTTGTTAAATTGGGTTTTGTGTAAATTTTGAAACTAAAGAGGAGGTTTGTATAGATTTCAAACAAATACTATAAAGGAGGTATGTATATTTTTCTCGTTAATATAACATTTAACAAAATGGCAAAAACAATCTATAAATCACTTCAACAAGGAAAAGCCAAGATGCAAGATATCTAGTCTTCAGATCAAACAATACAAGAAAACCCAAAACATGTCACCAATAGTAGTAGCCATTATTGTTAGATATTTATCTAATATGTGGGCCTACATATCATTAATTATGTATTGTAAGTTATCTAAAGAATTATCCCTTTTGAAGTGATCTTATATGGATTATGTTATTGGAATTAATGACATCTCATTTGGTATGAATTTTATATTGTGTAGATCCCAAAAGTCTTATTTCTAATTTTATGATGGGCCTAATTAGAAATAAGAAAAGTTTAAAAGTCATTACTCTTTATAAAAGGGTATGAATTCAAAAGTCATTACTCTTCATGGAAAGGTATGAGCTCAAAAGTTGTTACTCTTCATGAAAAGGCATGAGTTCAAAAGTCATTACTCTTCATGAAGGGGTATGAACTTATTATAAAAAGGGTATGGTCTTCAAGTCATATGCATAGTTTTCTTTTCTAACATTCCATCATTAGAAAATGAGAGACTCTTTATTCTTCAAGAGGAATTGTGCATATAAGGCTTGGAAGATCAAGAACCCAAAAGTTCCTTCATCAAATTTCCCGTGGATTCAGGTACGCTTATGCTCTATTCATTCGATTGATCATTTAACATAAAAGTGGCTATGATACCACCTGTTATAAATTTAAAAGGGAGATACTTTAAAGATGAAAACCATTATCAACATAAGATCTTTTATGTTAAATCATCAATAAAACAAATAAAATGGAAATCAAAAAGTTATGTGAGGCTGAAATTATTTACCCCATATCAGATAGCAAATGGGCGAGTTCAGTGCAAGTTGTCCCTAAGAAATATAAAGTGACAGTGGTGTCATATGTGTTTAAATATCCGCAAGTGCACGACGTAGCTGTAGCTAGTACTGACAAATACGAGTCGATCCCATAAGGAAGCTATTTCAATTACTAGAATCTTTATAATTTTACTATCCAAATCAATAATGAGGAAATAATATAAATAAATGGAGAGAAATAAAAGAAAGAAAGAAGAATAGAAAATAGAAGAAGAAATTAATTAAAGAAAGCAAAGAAAGTAAAGTAATAATTAAAGATGATATCAAATACAAAAAGCCTAGGATTAGGATTCACCACAATTATGATTTTTCTACAACTAATGTAAATTCTTTCCTATCATAATT
>JANHAO010031305.1:0-10006 GCA_026873985.1 Saraca asoca
TTCTTGGAGGCTATTTCACAAATGCCTTCTTATGCAAAATTTCTTAAGGAGATTCTATCCAACAAGAAAAAATTTGAAGAGTATGTTACAGTCTCCTTAATAGAAGAGTGCAATGCCATTATCCAAAATAAACTACCATATAAACTTAAGGATCCTGGAAGCTTCTCTATCCCTTGCTCTATTGGAAACATGCACATTGATTTAATAAAGGAGGCTTATTTGGGACACCCATGGTTTACTCGTTGAAGATGCAAAAGTAACTCCTTCTGCTTTAAATAGAGCTAGACTTAGTTCTACCGAAGAGTCTGGATGAATCTTCCTAGCTACCGTCATTTATTACCTTGAAAAAGATTAAGGCAAACTCATCAATAATTGTGAAACACATGCCATAGGAAGCACAACCTAGAACAAATGAAACGACAGTCTCAAAGAAGACTTTGACTAAATGGCAACCGAGAAGTCTAAACTCCCAACCCGTGAAGCGAGCTGAGAGTTGGGGGGCTTATGTTATATGAGAGATCCAGATCATCCTTAATGGGTTAGCGAACAGCCCGAGCATGGCAAAGATCCATCTTGTAAAGTACTTAGGGCGTTATGTTTCCAGTTCGCGTTGTGGAGGTGACCTCCTCAATTTGAGCTCATCCCTGGCAGAGCAAATTCAATCCCAGCATCTCGAAGATAGACACTCCCCAAACTGAAAGATCTAGCCAACGAGGTGTGACCAGTGACTTGGGAGCTTGCTGAATAGAAGACCATCACACATATTACCTAGTAGACACATGGGTCCCACCTACAGGAGGCAATCTGTAGTAGCTGATTTACAAGATTTAGTCTGTCTGTCCTATCTTGTATATTAAATACCTGATATAATAGATTTATTGCATATAAAATTACAACTGTAACCTCCTCTTCTTTATAAATATAAGAAGGAGATGAACATGAGGGGATGAACACTTGCATATTGAAACTCTGTAGAAACATTATGGAGATCAATACACTACCATGGATGTAGGGTCTGGTTCTATCTAGATTTGGCCAAACCACGTTAAAACCTTATGCCTTCTACTGCTCTTCCCTTCTTTCTTGTTTATTTTGCTCGCCTACTATCTTCGAACCAATTAACAACTTGAGATCTTGAAAGAATCTTCCGTTGGCTGGAGTTTGGGTCAAAACCAGATTCCACCGTCAACACTACTCAAACCAAATAGTCATAAGCAATGTTGATTATAAAACTTTAGATAGTAGTAAATCACAATAGACAATCAATTAAGTGGCGACATTACCTAATCATCCAAAGCAATTAATGAAATTAAAGTAGAGAATTAAGAGAATCAAATTGGGAACAAATCAACAATAAAATTAAGTCTCACAATCAATAAGAGAAATGATGCAAAATTTCTCTTAAATTGAAAGAAAAGATTAACTACCCACTATAAAAATAAAAGAAAAGAGAAGAACTAAAAAGGACTGGTGTTTTTGCCAAAAGAGAGCTCTTCCTTTATTATAAAAGTTAGAGAAAATGAAAAGGTTCCTAAATAACTATTGATTTCATGTTTTTATACTCTACACCTCTCCTCTCACTTTGGCAATTGATTAAAGTTACATAGAGATGCAATTGGACCTAGGTCTCTTTAAAGAATTTGTAGTTCTATCTCTTAAAAACCCAATAGCCCTAGCCTTATTCAAAAATTCAATTTCTAGCTCAATTTATAGGCTAAAAATTGAAATAACTTTTCAGAGCAATCCAACCTGTAACAAAGTTTGTCACTTGGAATCATAACCTTGAAACCTAATTAAAATAATGTGTTTTGACCATGAGCCCTTAATGAAAGTTGTATTAGTGGATCTTAGTTATCGAATGGACTTAGGTTTAAACCAAAATGAGATTTGGAGCTCCAAATATGATCAAAATACTGAGACTAGTTTTGGGTAAACTAGTCAACACTCTATTTCAGCATGTGGGCTAAATTTGACTTATAGTTGAACTGAACTTTGGATTCTTCATACAATTTCAGAGCATTCCCTTAGCTTTCTAAAGATATAAGAATCACTTAAAATCAAAGTCCAAAACTCAAGATATACTAAAAAATTCTAAAACGATGCCAAATTACTAAGTTCATCCAATTAAGCTCAAAAACTAACTAAACCAAGAAACCAATCACAAGTATCCATTAAGCACATAAACATGATAAAAGACTAAGCATAGAAGAGATGCAAAATATGTATAAATTGTATTCATCACCCTTACACACTCAAAACTATGTGATAAGATATATATATATATACATATTAATAAAATAAAGTTGTCCTTCCCTTATTTAAAAATGCCTTTTCTCAGTGTAATTAAAGGCTACTTGTGTAGGCTATACTTGAGATTTGGTATGAGTGAATGTTTTAACTACATGCTCATGTTTGCCTATGAACATGTTGCATATAAGATTTTATTGTACAGGCAATTGAAATCTATTTTTCCCTATTATTTATTAAAGTATGGCTTGAGTTTATTAGAAGGTTGACATTTTGGCCTAAAATTGACAGCATGTGCCGCACAATATAGCTAGATGAGGTACTAGCTCATGACACTTAGGAACACCACGACATAGATTGTTGAAAATAATAATGTTATTTTAATAAAAAAAATAAAACAAGGAGTCGCCACTAATTTTTAAAAAGAAAAATTTAAAAAGTTTTAATTAGGATAAAGCATGTCTTTGGAAGGAGTCTAATTATGCATGAGAAAATGTTAGGCTCCTATTGCATCTATTCAATGAACAATTACCATAAAACAAATTGTGAAAAATATTATGATCAAAATATATTTATTTATCCTTCAAAATAGAAATAATGTACAAAAAATAACGAAAAAGGAAAAAAACAGGATTAAACAAATTATTTTAAATATCTCAGTGACATCCACTTGTTGCTCAATCAAAAGTAGAGAGAATAATAGACTTAAAGTGATAAAATACCATTGTTGTGAGATTAAGAATTTGGACTATGATACAAAATATATATATTATTATTAAAATAATAATATAATTAAAACCAAAATTAAAAAATAAGAAATAGATGAAAAATAAAAATTATTTAAATGTTGGATTGGACTGACAAATGCCTATATATCCCTAAAAGAATCAAAATCTGCGTAATTCAAAAATTTTAAATGAAATAGGGATATATCCTCAAAGAAAGAGATTGAAAAAATATGAAATAAAAGATTTGAAAAATAAATTTGTGTTTTCAGAATTCTTTTTAATATTAAAAAAATTAAAATCCTTGATAATTGATAAAAAAAAGTTTGCAAAAAAATAAATAAATAAGAATCTTAGTCCAACATTCTTATAATTCAATAAAAAACAAATATTTAAACAAGATAAATATCAGCAAAATATTAACATAAATAAAGTTAATGTGTTATATGATTCTTTGTCTTGAAACAACTAGAATATTTAGTCTCTTGGTGGCTCTAATCTTAAGTTTAAAAAGAATAGATGGCCGTTGCATATGATAATTAAACAGTCTAGCCTTCTATTGTTAGTCAAGGACTTTGAACCTTCTAATGATTAATTTATCTCTAATGCATGATTTAATTATAATAACAATCCAAAATATTATCCCATAAAATACCTCAAGTTATACTTTTTAATGGTTTACCAAATCTCTGAATAAAGATGTAAAAATATAACCAATTAATTTCAATAAAAGAAAATATATTATGATTACATCCAAATTTTGCAAGGAGACATGTTGACTTCAATCACTCACTAATATTCTATTATATATGTGGTGTTGGTATACGAGTGATGGCATGCATGAAATATAGATCTATGGATATTGAGATGAATTCATGTTAAGATAGTTTTCAAATAAAAATGAAACCACATGAAACACACCGTCCAAAATTCAATGGCTATTGGGAAGTTGGATACATGCGACTCGACTGGAGACAATGAAGGTACCCAAACTCTCTTCTTTTCAACTTTCCCTTTTCTTTGAGATTTTTCGTCTCCTCTTTATCTATGATCTACCATCTATCATCTATTTATAGTTGGGGAGGGATGAGATCTTTCTCATGATATTGGTTATCTTTAATTTATTTTATTTTACATCCAACTTAATCTCCTCGATAAACTGATAATTTTTAGACTTTAAATGAAATTAAACCATAAATAAAACACAAAATTAAAATAAAAAAATGATAAATATACATATCATTATTTTTTTTAACATGAAAGAAGACGAACAAATAGATAAAAATAAATTTCTATTATTCTTTTATATTATATATATTTGTATTTTTAGATATCTATGATTTAATTTGAAAATGTGGTAAGAACCAGAATAACTAACAGACATTCAAATAAAGGAAAACGATAAGTATAAATAAGCTAAATGGAGTTTTTGAAAATAGGAAAACAACCAGGATAAGTAACAAATTTTAAAGGAAAAATGATATCGAAATAGAATAAAAATAAATCCAAATAAAATTTAATTATTACTAGAAATTTAACATTTAGCAATGGATTTACTAATAGAAATTCCGTCACCATACAATGGAAGAAATAAATTTTTCATCTAAATAATTTAGAGGCCGACAAGGAAATTTCATTGCTAGTTTGTCGCTACTTCCACTAAATCTAGTGAAAGTTTCTTGCATATTTTACGAATGCCTATTAGTGATGAATTCAATATTTTAATTTTAAAGTATTAATTCTATCACTAATGTTTTAAAAATTAATTAACAAAAAAAAATATGATATTTTTTAAAGAATTAATATTTGCTAGTATTGATAGTGAAATTTGGTTTGTGCAGAAGACCCAAACTTCAGCCAACGGAGAGGAGTTCGGGGATCCAATGCTGCTTCCAAAGCACAGAAGAAGGCGGGCTGAGAGGAAGAGAGGTTGAAGAGACGGCGAGTTTAACGTGGTTCGGCTAAATTCGGACGACACCGGACCCTACGTCCACGGCGGAGATTCTATTAATGTAAATGATTTTAGAAGAGTTTCTGCTTACAGAGTTGGCCCCTTCTCCTTCTAACAAAGCAATCCTATTTATAGAAGAAAGAGGAGTTACATGCATTAATTACAAGCTACAGTTGTGTTACATCAAGCCATAAATAAGAAGAGATAGCAAAAGACTACAAACTAGTCGTTGCTGAATGTAGGCTACATGATGTGTCCCACATCGGTTAGCAAGGGAGGTCTCGGGTGTTAGCTTGGTTGATTCCCATCACTACAGGGTGGTCTCCTTAGGTTAACAGTAGACCTGAGCCTGTCGGCGTCTGTTATTGCATCGTTGTTGGACTGAGAGAGGGACTGAATGTCTAGAGTGGGAGTTTGTGGCTCGAGGTCGTCAGGGGAATCACCTGTAGCAAACCCGACGCTGTTGTAGAGAGATGGCGGGTTTGAGTAGGACAGTCGACTACTTGACAGGCTGCTCTTGCGATCTTCTTACTAGGTTGCTGGCTCGCTACCTCGCCAGGCGGGAGCTTGCCTTGTGAGACGATGATGGGCCAGTCCTCGCTGTGCCACTTTTTGATAAAGGGTGAAGCGAGGTTTGCTGAGTACCTTTAATGTTCCGGGGCTGTGAGTTCTCGAGGCCATTTTTTGTATATAACATAAGCCCCCCAACTCTCAGTTTGCTTTATGGATCGGGAGTTACATGTTTTCGAGGCTTGATTCGTATCTTCAGTCAGTGTCCTTCCTTGACTGAAGTGTCATGTCCGATGTCTTTCCGTTCTGCTTTAGGCCATGCTTTCTCTTGCTTGTCATTTTTGGCCGTTGGCGTGGCATTAGCGCTCATTTCGGTTCGTTGGATGAATATCAGGATAGATACCTTCTATTTTCTTCAAAGGGCTGAATGGGTCTTTTTATAGCCTGGGGCATTCTTTCTTTTGTCCCAGAGAAACTTGATGAAGGAGACTGAAGAGCCCCCTGTGTTTTGGTGTCTTGGCTTCTGATGAAGCTTGTTGAGACATGGATGGCTTGTTATAGAGTGTCGGGAGACATGGATAGCTCGTTGCATGTGGCTCCATCACAGGATCTGCCTGGCAGGCTCCTAGGGTATCTTGTGCTGACTTCGGGCCACCTCCTTCGGTCATTGCTTGTGGTGCAGCACCCTGGCCAACCAACTTCTATGACTTTTTTATTTGCTTTGGGTCTGGCTCAGGGGGACGTGCCAGAGGGGAATAAGCAGGAGGATCTAGGAGCTAATGTCCTTCCTACAGGGGCGAACTTGGTGATCGACCTTCTACTCTTCTTACAAGAATGGTTGTGCCAGGCCACCGAGCTTTTTGCCATTGTTTCTGCACTTCTTCTTTTGGTATAATTCTGCCTCGCTTGGATAAGGTCTTTCGCTATATGAGCTTTTCTTATTTCAAATACTGTAACTGGATGCTTCACGCATCACTGTATGTATATTTCTGATGATTAATGAGATGCTCTTTCTGCCAATCGACTGCACTTTATTTTTCTAATTACTCAACTTGATGTGAGTGAGAGAGAGGGGTCGCATGCAAGCTGCGCCTGAGAAATCTCACTCGAGACATGAGAAATTCATCCACATGAGAGTTGTGGGAAATTCGTCTGCATGAGAGCTATGGGAAATTCATTTTGTTAGTTAAGATGACTTTGTTTTGTTTAAGTTTTTGAAGCCACAAGGTAGGCTCAAGGGCTGTCGCACCCTTGGGCGTTGCAAGGTAGGCTCAAGGCCATCGCAGCCTCGATTTTGTTTTTGAAGCCATGAGGTAGGCTCAAGGCCGTCGCACCCTCGGGCATTGCGAGGTAGGCTCAAGGCTGTCGCACCCTCAGTTTTGTTTGAGAAACCACGAGGTAGGCTCAGGGGCCATCTCACCCTCGGGTGTTGCAAGGTAGGCTCAAGGCTATCGCACCCTCGATTTTATTTTTGAAGCCACGAGGTAGGCTCAAGGGCTGTCTCACCCTCGGGTGTTGTGAGGTAGGCTTAAGGGGCCGTCTCACCCTCGATTTTGTTTCTGAAGCCATAAGGTAGGCTCAAGGCTATCGCACCCTTGGGCATTGCGAGGTAGGCTCAAGGCCATCGCACCCTCAGTTTTGTTTGAGTTTTTACTTTAATTTTGTCGTAGTAAGGTGAAAATCATTTGTTGAAGTAAGATTGCGAAGTAGTGCTGTAGCGAGGTGAAAATCGTTCACTATAGCTGGACTAGAAAAATGGAGTGAAAACTCTTTGGTCTAGGAAATGCTTGGCCAATCGGCAATTTGCATTGATTCAGCACACAACAATTAATACAATTGGTCACCATTGATGACAAATGAATGCTACAAGATCAGAATATGGTTCTGATGGAGGGCTCAAGCTCTTGGGTGGCAACTCACTGAGCCTACTAAGCGCGCTACCCCGATGGTTTCACCATATAATCCTGTAGTCGGCCTCTTCTGATAAAGTCCTCAATGGCATCTTTCAATGCTCGACACTCTGAGGTGGTGTGCCCCACCTCATTGTGATAGGCACAAAATCTATTTTGGTCTCTGGACTTAACGGGTCCCCTCATTGGTCTGGGCTTTTCGAAGTCCTCATTATACCTTTCTGTAGCAAAAATTTTGTCCAGCGTGTCTAACAGGATGCTGTAGCTCTCAAAGCGACCTTCAAGTCGATGAGGCTTTGCCTTCTTCGCGAGATGAGGAGTGGGGTTGTTGTGACTCTCGCTACCCCTCTTGTGGCTCATGGTAGGACCACTATGGCCTGCTTTATGCTTGGGTTCCTCCGTTCTGAAGGTTTCTTCCTATCTTATTTGCTTGGTTGCCCGATCATAGAATTCGGCAAGGTCTCGAGCAGGGGACTTGTAGAGGCTTCGGTACAGCTTGCCATCTTTGCGAAGTCCAACTAAGATAGCCGTTAGAATGCCTTCCTCCGAGGGATTCTCCACGGAGTTGGCCTCATGCCTGAATCGGGCCATGTAGTCTTTGAGTGACTCATCCTTGTGCTGGAAAATCATCGTGAGATGGCAAGGAGGCACAAGTTGTTTCTTCAGCGCTCAGTATTGGTTAATGAATTTCCTTTGGCATTCTTCCTAGTTGCTGATGCTGCTAGCTGGGAGGTGCCTGAACCATGCCCGAGGTATTCCCCCTAATGTGGTAGGCAAGACGCGACACTTTACCAGGGCGTCGACTGTCTGGAGGTCCATTTGAGTGTTGAACGTATCCAGGTGGTCGCTCGGGTCGCTGTTCCCATCGTACAGTGGGATAGCGGGCACTTTGAGTTTCTGTGGGAGAGGCTACGTCTTGATCTCCATAAAAAATGGGGAGCTTTCTTCGCGGTGAGGCTGATGGTTTTAAGGTTATGGATGCTCCTCTAGCCATTTGAGCCTGCGGAGGACTTCCTCCATTGTCTAGTCGCGCATCTTAAACTGAAGGGTAGAGCTTCTCGCTCATTGAGAGCCCCCCAGTTGCTGGCTATCATGATCTTCATGAGTTTCCTTTTGAGCCTCTTTCCGAAGCTGTTGGAGCTATACCATGAGTTCTTCTTGTCTCTACGTGCTCTAAGCTTGGGCATGTGCCAGCGCTTTGATGGTTTCAGCCAACTCTCTGACTGTATTTTTTATCGTCGGATGAGATTGGCCAGATGCTTGTGCCTCTTGAGTTTCAGGAACAGCAGTAGACTATTGTGAGCCCCCACAACGACAGTGTCCGTTGACTGGAGAGCTGAAGTGGTTGAGATCTGACGGTGTCAAAATATTGACGGTGAAATTTGGTTTGTGCGGAAGACCCAAACTTTAGCCAATGGGGAGGAGTTCAGGGATCCAATGCTACTTCCAAAGCACAGAAGAAGGCGGGCTAAGAGGAAGAAAGGGTGAAGAGATGGTGAGTTTAACGTGGTTCAGCTAAATCCGGGCAGCACCAGACCCTACGTCCACAGCAAAGATTCTATTATTGTAAATGATTTTAGCAGAGTTTCTGCTTAAAGAGTTGCCCCCCTCTGCTTCTAACAAAGCAATCCTATTTATAGAGGAAAGAGGAGTTACATGTATTAATTACAAGCTACAGTTGTGTTACATCAAGCCATAAATAAGAAGAGATAGCAAAAGATTACAAACTAGTCTTGCTGAATGTAGGCTGCAGGGTGGTCTCCTTAGGTTGGCGATAGACCTGAGCCTGTCGGCATCTGTTACTGCATCGCTACTGGACTAAGCTAGGGGCTAAACATCCTGAGCAGGAGTTTCTGGCTCGGGGTCATCAGGGGAACTGCCTGTAGCAAACCTAACACTACTGTAGAAGGATGGTGGGTTCAAGTAGGACTGACGAGCTAGTCTTGCAATCTTCTTACTGGGTCGCTGGGTCCCTACCTCACCAAGCGGGAGATTGCTTTGCGAGACGATGATGGGCAAGTCCTCGCTGTGCCACTTTCTAATAAAGGGCAAAGTGAGGTTTACTGAGTACCTTTAATGTTCCGGGGCTACAAGTTCTCGAGGCCATTTTTTGTATATAACAACTAGTATAGTGATGGATTTAATGACATTATTTCTATTTTTGAATTTAGCGAAATTCCAAAAAAAAAATCTATGGAGAAGTGATGGCTGTTATGTTAGCAATGAAAGTCTATCATCAAGTTATGATAATCTCTATTAGAAATGCATTTCACAATCTCTTATCACTTTCACTCCTCCCCTTCTCTCTCTCTCTCTCTCTCTCTCTCTCTCTCTCTCTCTCTCTCCATCCACTATCATTCTTCAATGTCACCACCATTGATGTTGTGGCCATCGTTAATCATTTTTTAGTGGTTTGGGGGAAGTTTTTTTTCTTGTTTCACCTAATATTTTGTCCAATATATAAGGAGGGTGTATTTAATCATTACTTTTACAAACTTTTAAAGACTTCAAAAGTTTGGGTGTATTTAATAATGACTTTTGAAACCTCTGTAAAAGTCATGAATTATTCAATATTGACTTTTAATGACTTTAAAAAAGTTTATGAAAGTTTTAAGGTATTCAATTGATACTTTTTGAAAGTCTATAAAAATCAATAGGTATTC
>JANHAO010031371.1:0-10005 GCA_026873985.1 Saraca asoca
GATTTTGGCTCCTCATTTGCTTTCTTCTGCACTTTCAACTTAGTCTTTTTATATCTTCTTCCTTGGTTCCTCTTGACTCAAGTGTAATTCATTCTTCATCTTTTAATCTTCTTCTTGGAGCTTTTCTTCACCATCCTAAAATACAAAAACAAAATAAAGCAGTACCAAGAACTAAACTAACAAAACTAAGGGAAAAGTTAAGCAAAAACCACAAATTAATAACTATTTAAGATGTGATATTCATCATTTTTATAAGTACATTTTTCACTTATCAAATACTCACAACATTAGCTCCCCCAGCTCTCAATGTAGCCTACGAACTGGGAGTTGCAATTCCCTAGTAAAAGCTAGAGATTGTAATCAGTTATACTACTATTTGAACTTCTATTTCGTCGTTTCGTTTGCTCGTGTCATTATTACTGCATTGCATGTAGGCACCTTTTTGTAACTGTCAGTGTAGTAATGATAGAGCCTTATTTTTCACTGGATCATTAGATTAAGGGTAATTGATCAATCCTTCAAGCTATTCCAGCTATATAGGGTGAACAGGACCCTTTCTTTCTTTTCAAAAATCTAGTGCTTCGTTTCCTACTTCCCAAGGTTTAGTGACTCGGTGGGCTTTATTGGTTAAGTTCCTTATATTTTCGATGATCTGGGTCTTAGGTGTGGTGATCCGAGGTGTGTATGGCCTGCTTCATAGGAATTTCCTATGGATAATTCCTCTTTAAGGATTCTAGAAAGTTTTGTACAGATCTTGGATTATTTCCTCACAGTGATGTTGGTGAGTTTAGTTCATTTATTTTAAATCCCTCGTTCTTTTGCAAGACGATTCAAATGTCTGGTTCCTCAAGATGTACCCGTAATGATGAAGTTAAGGGACAAGCTCTTGTCTTGAGGGGAGGATTAAGAAGTAGCTTGAGAGTGATTCGACGATCAATGGTGTACGACTTGCTTCATTAGGGATTCAGTTTTCAAAAGTTAGCCTTCTAGGGCCATGATGGCTATAGGCTTATTTGATCTTTACTTTTGAATATATGTATATTCACCCCTTTGAATGAGGTTTTAATGAACTTTGCATAATATTTTTGTTTTTTTCCAAGCTTGCGTCATGTTGGATGAATAAATTCTTGCAAACCACAGCTTAAAAAATATTAACCAAGTTGAATGACCAATCGATCACACTAATGTTTCTCAGATTGCAAACCACGATAATGTACAATGTATTTTTGTCAGGGCAAAGTCTGGTGCACGAGTCAAGTGCCCATGTAGGTCGTGCTACAACAAACTTGTTGCTTAGTGGGTAGCACAAATGTAGTGCCGAGTAGTAGTTCACATGTGGTGCCGAATAGTAGGTCACATGTGGTGCCAAATAGTAGGTCGTATGTGATGTTGAATAGTACATTGCATATGATGCCAAATAATGGGTCGCATGTGGTGTCGAATAGTAGGTCACATAGGGTGCCAGAGAGTAACTTGTAAGCAGTGCTGAATAGTAGGTCATATACAGCATCGAAAAGTAGGTCGTATGCGGTGCCAGATAGTAGGTCTCATACAATGCCAAATAGTAAATCGTATGCAGTGTCAAATAGTAGGTCACATACGGTACCAAATAATAGGTCATATGTGGTGCCGAATAGTTAGTCACATACAATGCCAAATAGTGGGTCGTATACGATGCTAAATATAAGGTCGCATACGATGCCAGAGAGTAGGTCGTATATGGTGCCGAATAGTAGGTCACATATGGCGCCAGAGGGTAGGTCATATGTGGTGCCAAATAGTAGGTCACATATGGTGATAAACAATCAGCCATTATCCTCCAGATTGAAAGTACTTCTTCATTGTGAAGTTACCTCAGTTCAGCTAGGATCATGGCTTCGGATCCATATACCATTGAGAAGGGAGTTTCTCCTATAGTGCTTTGAGTTATGGTTCTATAAGCCTAAAGTACTTTTTATAGCTTGTCTACCTATGCTCCCTTCCTAGGCTCCAACCTCTTCTTCAAGACCTATTTGATAATTTTATTGACAGCCTCGACTTTTCCATTAGCTTGAGGATAGTCTACAACTAAAAAACTCTTCACGATTTTAAGATCGTCACAGAATCTGAGGAACTACTCACTGTTGAATTGGGTCCCATTGTCAGTCACGATCTATAGAGGGACTCTAAACCTACAAATAATATTAGCCTATATGAGCTTTTCAATCTTTGCAAAGGAGATTTGTGCCAGGTCCTTTGCCTCTACCCACTTAGTAAAATAGTAAACAGCGACTATTGCATGTTTGCACTTCCTATGGCCCGTCGAGAGTGGTCTAATCAGGTCCATGTCCTAGATTACGAAAGGCTAAGGACTGGCTATCTATTACAGATAGGCTGGTGGAGCATGTGAGACCTTGGTGAATCTTTGACACTTGTCACACTTTCTGCCAAGGTCGATAGCATTCTATTTCATTGTAGGCCAATAAAATCCCTGTCAAAATGCCTTGTGAGCTAAGAACAGCCCTTCAGCATGGTTTCCACAATGGTCAATGTGAATATTCTTTAGGATAGTGTCACAATCGTGATCGTCTATGCACCTTAGGAGTGGGGTTGAGAACCTCTTTTTATATAACATGTCATCATATGCAGTACCAAGCCGCTTGAGCTCGCAATCAACAAGCTTCTATCTTATCTTGTGGTAGTTTGCCATCTTCTAAGTAATCTAAGATTGGACTCATCCATGAGTTATGTGCCATAACAATTGTTGTTGTGGTGTCCTTCTGCTTTATGGTTGGTGATAGAAGGAACTCTACCGGATTGCTCCCAAAAAATTTGCATCTTTGGTTATGGCCAAGTGAGCTAATGTATCTGCATGCATGTTTTGACCTCATGGGATCTGATTGATCTCATATTGCTTGAAAGATCCAAGTAGTTCTTAAACCTTTTGAAGATAAATGGCCATCCTGGACCCTTTTGTTTGGTACTCACCCCTCACATGGCAAACTATAAGTTAGGAATCACTAAATATTCTTAGGTTTTTAGCTTACATCTCCCTCACCAAATAGATCTCTACTAACAATGCTTCATATTTAGCTTCATTATTTGGGGCTTGAAAATTGAATCTTAGTGCATAGAGGATTTTATGTTCCTCAGGGTTGATCAGAAGCACCCTTACCCTGGCCTTCTGTTTGCTAGATGACCCATCGACATACAATTCCCAATATGAAACCTTTGAAGCCTTTATTTCTTATTCTACAGGCCCTATGAACTCTACAATAAAGTCTGCTAGGGCTTGCCCCTTGATCGTTGGCTTGGGCTTGTACTTAATATCGAGCTGGGCTAGCTCGATTACCCACTTCAATAGACGACCTGAGGTATTAATCTTTTGTAAGATTTGCCTTAGTGGAACTACATGAGCACTTCTATGGTATGTGCTTGAAAATAAGCTTGTAGCTTCCTTGATGCGACCATGAGGCAATAGGCAAGTTTTTCCATTGGCGAGTACTTCATTCCAGCATCTAGTAACCTCTTGCTTGCAAAGTAGACCGGGAACTGTGCTCCTCCTTCTTCCCATAGCAGTGCTACATTGAAAGCATGCTGGGATATCCCTAGGTAAACGATGAGCTTCTCACCTTCCTTTGGTTTGGATAAAAGAGGAGATTTGCCCATATATTGCTTCAGTTGTTGGAAAGTGAACTCGAACTATTCTGTCCACTCAAATTGTATCCTCTTCTTCAGCACATCAAAAAAAGGGATGCATTTGTCTATCACTTTAGAGATGAATCTACTGAGTACTGCAACTTGGCCATTAAGGCTCTGTACATCCTTGATTCTAGTAGGGGATATCATATCAATAAATGCTCTGATTTCTCTGGATTCGCCTTAATTCCCCTATTGTTGACTAAGAATGCAAGGAACTTTCCCGAAGCCACCCCAAATGTACACTTGTGAGGATTTAGCTTCATCTGATACCTTTTCAAAATCTGGAACATTTCCCCCAGGTCACGGACATAGTTAATAGCCTAATTAGACTTTGCTAACAAATCATCCATATAAACCTCTATTATCTTCTCAATCCACTCTTTGAACATCATATTGACTAATCGTGGTAGGTTGCCTCTGCACTCTTCAATCCAAAGGGCATCACCTTGTAATAACATAACCCATGGTTGGTGATAAACAAGGCATGTTCCTTATCTTGCAGGTTCATGGGGATCTAATTATACCCTAAGTAGGTGTCCATGAAGCTGAGAAGTAGGTGACCAGTAGCTGTATCCACAAGCTGATCAACCCTCGACAGGGGGAAGTTATCCTTTGGACATGCCTTGTTAAGGTCCATGAAATCAATGCAAGTCCTCCATTTTCCATTCTTTTTTCTTATAAGTACAAGGTTGGCCACCCAAGTTAGGTAGTAAGCTTCTCAGATGAACTTGTTGGCTAAAAGCTTATCCACCTCTTCCTTGAGAGCGATGTATCGCTCAACAGTCATTAGCCTCTTCTTTTGACTGATCAACTTGTGATGAGGGTCAACATTAAGCTTATATGACATAATCTCAGGATCAATTCCTACCATATCCTCATAGTTTTGAGTGAAAAAGTCTAGATTTGTTTAAGAAATTTGGCTAGCTAGGTTTTTATATCTGGAGATAAGTTTTTTCTCAACTTGAGGCATCTTTCAGCATTTATCTCACTAACCTGCACATCTTTGAGCTTTTCCATCAAACTGGTTGCTTTGCCTACGTCCACCTCATGGGGTTGAGGTCATGACTGACTCCTGTTGTGCTCATAGCTCGTGTTTCTCTACCAGAAACCATAATAACCTTTTTCCCTCTCACCCCTAGCTTGACTGCGTCCTCGTAACAGTGCTGGGCTATGTATTGCTCATCTCGCACATATTTGACTCCATTGGGGTTCAGGAATCTGATTATAAATGTCCTGGTTGATGTGACTATGTCCAGGTCATTCATTACAGGTCACCCTAGTACCATATTATACGCTGAAGGGCAATCGACAATTAGAAAATCTGCTAAGATGTTTGCTTGGCATCCTGAATCACTAAGAGTAATGGGGAGCTTGATCTACTCCACTGATAGTATTGCATCTCCTATGAAGCCATAAAGGGGCTCTGGGGAAGGCTTCAGTTGACCTATGCTCAAGTCTATCGGCTCAAAACATCCCTTGTACATTACATTCACCGAACTGCCCATATCGACCATAATCTTTCATACCTCGACATTGCTGATTCTAGCTCGGATAATCACTATGTCGTTATATGGAAAATGTATTCCTTATGCCCTTCTTTGTAAAGGTGATGTTGTCTGAGGTTACTCTTACCTTTTTAACGTGACCTTCAGATTCACCATGTCCTGTGAGCAAGACGTGATTCATTTCTCGCACGTAACATTCATGAGACCTATTTAAGGTACCTACAATGTGTGGCCCACTATGAATGGTGAATATCGTTCTTACTGAGGGTGCCTCTTCCTACTTGGGAGTTTGTAGGTGTTGCTATCATACATGTTGTTGATGTTGCTGCTCCACAGGTTACACCACATAATCTCTTAAATAACCTCTTTTAATCAGGTCCTTGATTGCATCTTTAAGTGCCTGCATTTTGAAGTATTATGCCTAACTTCATTGTGATAAGCATAGTACTTGTCTATGTTTGTTAACCTATGGGGAGTCTTTATGGGGTTGGGCTTCCTGAAATCCTCCCTATCTTTTTCCATCAGAAAGATCCTTTCCAGAGTATCCAATAGGATGTTGTAGCTATCATAACGACCTTTATGTTGAGATCGATCGTTCCTAGCCTTCTTTGTAACCTAATTTTCAAGGTCGTCATCTTAACCTTCCTTGTTGTTTCCGCTATTGCCCCTCTTTTTCCTTTGGTTGGAGTTGTTTGTCTCATCTTTGGGCTTAAGGCCAATGGTTTCCTCCCACCAAATCTCTTTAGTAGCTTGTTCAGAGAATTCTCTCAGGTCCCTTATTGGAGATTTGTATATGCTTTTATATAACTTCCCATCTTTGCAGAGTCCCACTGAGATTGTTGTTAAGATGCTCTTGTCTAATGGATTTTCTATGTTATTGACTTCATGTCTGAATCAAGTAATGTAGTCCTTCAGTGATTCACTCTTTCATTGAAAGATTGTCACAAGGTGGTAGGGTGGTGTAAGCTACTTCTCAGTGCTCTATACTGGTTGATGAATCTCCTCTGGCATTTTTTCCAACTATCTATGTTACGAGCTTTAAGATTTTTGAACCATGCTCGAGGTAAGTCCCCTAGAGTGGCTAGAAAAATATGACACTTGACTAAAGGATTGGTTGTCTAAAGATCCATTTGCATGTTGAATGCATCTAGGTGGTTGTGTGGATCACTATCCCTATTGTATAGTGGGATAGTGGGAACTTTGAACCTGTGTGGGAGAGGCTGTTTCTCAATCTCCCTGGTGAATGGTGTCCTCCCGTCATAACGATCCTGGTGGTCCTGAGTCCAAGGGTGTTGTTCCAATTGCTTTACCCTTTGAAGTAGCTCCTCTACAATGTGATTTTAAGTCTCAGACCAATGGCTGGGAGATGGTTGGCTCTTCTTTCTATGGTAATCTGAAGTCCTGTGCTTTTTTTGCTTGTGGCTTGGTAAGTTTTGGTCTGAGGCATGTCTCCTATTTGTTCTGTTTGAGCTTTAAGCTTGACATGAACCCCCATGTTGCCGATGGTCTCCTTCATCTTCCTCACGAACTTGATGGACCTTCAACCTTGTCCGTGAGTTAGTAGAGCGAGTTGAATGAGTATGCTGATGTTCTTCTCTGGTTGGCCCCTCTTCCTAAGCTCCTTCCTGTGACTGTTGGAGAGTTTCTTTCTATGCAGTGCCCCTAACCTGCTCTTATGAGCCATGGGCTTATGAGTTAATGCCATAATTGCCTCAGCCAACCCTTTTACCATTTTCTCCAGCGCCTAATGACGTTGATGCCATGCTTGTATTCCATCAATGATATTAGGTTGGTGTGAGGCAGCTAGTGGCATATCAACGGCAACACCTGGGGCCAGGATGGTGGAAGTACCTGCATGGAGAACTGGATCCTCTTAATGTTCCGTATGAGCATATGACCATCTGGTTGGCCAACTACAACATCTGAACTTTGATAGTTCTTCCTCTAGCCACCAGAAAATAATGATGAATGCAGTTTAGGGCCCTCCTTCTAGCACTAACATGTTGATGATAAAATCTGGTCAACCTAAGTTTTGAACCCTAAGCTATAGGATGAATGTAAAAAAGGAGAAAGAGAGAGAGAGAGAGAGAGAGGGGAAGAACAGAGAGACACCAGAAGTTTTTTAACATGGTTGGGCTAAAGTCAGTTTGACCCCTACGTCCATGGCTTTTATTACTCTTTGCTGAGTGTTTTGTATCTGATGATTGTATGTCTTATGTGCAATGACTTCATCCCCTTTTATAATGGTTAGAGGTTACGGTTTGAATATAAATCTATAATAGATAAGTATTGTGACTTAATTAGGATTATATAGTAGATCAGGATTGATAGTTATAATAGACTTCTGCCAGAATAGGAGACTGGATGGACTCTCCTGATAGTTAAGGATGCTTTCTGCGAGCTGCAAGCTAGGCCTTGCTTTCACGACCTGAGGGTGCTACTTTGACCTACGTTGACCAGCGACCTTAGCTCGTATCTAGCGACCTAATGTTTGGGTCCAATGGCCTTAATCCAAATGAATTGGCCCTTTGTTAGCTGAGTTTGTCTATTGGACTTTTATCAGCCCATATGTACAATTTCAAATAATATCCACAACAGTATTGAAATCTCAATACTACTTCCTATTATATTTCGACCAGTTAAATATTTTGACATTATGGTAAAGCAGATGCTAAAATTAAGAAGGTAATTTTTTTACTTGTCTCAATATAATAAAAGGTGGTCTTGAGATTCTCAGTATTATGGTAGGATTAGAAATATTTCCTAACCTAAGATAAACCTTTTGGGGTTGGAGGATTTTTTTTTATCGTATTTTCTTATTTCTTTTTTCTTTAATGGACACATGTTGTTAGCTAGTTTTAAACTTTCAATTATCAAAAGGGTAAAAATGAGGTTTTCTTCTAGTAACACTAAGTAATAGCTAGCTTTGATATCATTAAATAAATTAAATATGCAAACATGATCTTTTATATGAAAATGCAAGAGTTTTGTTTTAAAATAAAAAGGATTTTACTTTAAACCGAATGACATAATTTAGTTAGTATCCTATTCACTTACATAGGATTTTGTCATCTAAAAAACAATTGATTTTTTAAAATGTTCAATATTGTATTTATTTTAAAGTTATAGGATAAATTTGATTTAAATAAAAGTTAGTATGTATCATTGAAATTCAAGTGAAAATTAGAGAGCAAATGATACAATTTAACTAACATCTTGAGTTAAATTATTGCTAAAATTTGACTCAACTGCATTTGGAGAAATAAAATAAATGTTTCTTTTTATTTTTTTCCATTACTTCTTTGAGTTGACTTCGATAAAAAAAAAATAGTTAAAAAACAGTTAATTGAAATTTCAGCGCATTAACAGGCCTAAAAATATTTGGAAGGAAGAAGACACGGTTTAAGTTTCTTGTTGGTTTTGTTTTTGTTTTCGTTTTTCTTTTTGGTAGGCTAGTCTAGGTGGTTTACAATTAATTAATTAATTAGATTAGCAAAATTTTGATTGAGTATCTTCCACCCATTCCCTAAATATATCTTTTTTTAAGAGTAAGGATTTTATAAACTCAAATTTACGGTAATTATTATGTATTTCTTATATCTATAATTTTTTGAAGGTATGAAATTTTAATATGAATACTTAGAATTCTTTTTTTTCCTAATAATGATGTCTAACTTAAATTCCTTATCTATTGTATTATTAACCATCAAATTAATAATTAAAAAAAATACCATAGATTTTATACTAATCATCTTTTAAAAAAATTGTCTGATAAAAAGAGATTTTATTATATTACTTGGTTGAATGAAAATTTGTGTCAAAAAAATAATAATGATAAACAGATACATATTATGCATAAAATTTTACTTATATGAGGTCCACATGATTCCTATTTCAATTATTGTGTTCAGGTAATGGAACAAAAATCTTTATTTATTAGCTGTAGATACTATATTTTTCCCTCAATAAATATTTCCACAATCATCGGAATCAGAAATTAGACAACAAGTGGCGTTTAAGTATCTATCCTCTTATTTTTTCATAAGCTTAAGTTGGTATCAGGAAAGCAAATAATGGCCACTGAAGCTTCAATACTTGATGCTTTAAATTCATTTCACAACGCCGATCGACGTCTTGCAAATTTTCTTCCTTCCATCTGGGGGGATTGTTTCATCCAATATGCTTCCGAATGTGTGGTATATCCCTCTCTCTCTCTCTCTCTCTCTCTCTCTCTCTCTCTCTCTCTCTCTCTATATATATATATATATATATATATCGTGGACAAACACTTTTTGTCATGTTAGAAAGTAATTTACTAGAACAAAGATAGCTAGCTTGATTATAGTTATGGTGCAATCCACAATAATGCGTGTAACATTGTGATTGTAGACTAAAACTAAAAAGCTTACTCCACGTTTTATTTTATTTATTACATATAATAATAGGATTTATATTTTATTTATCATTAGTGCAGTTGTATTTAAACTAATGGTACATGAAATATTATCACATATCTTTTTCTTTCTTTATTTCTTTTTCATGAAATTATATAAATCCACAATAATGATACTATTAGTTGTTCTCATTATTAATTAGGTTGAAAAACTGATAAAAAAAAAACAGGTTGAATAGTTATACGAACATTTCATTCTTTGTGACTATTTTTTCAGGAAGTGGATGGCCACCTGAAACAAGAAGTTGATGCACTAAAAGATGAAGTAAGGAAGATGTTTGTCTCTTCAGTTGATCATAATTTCTCAGTGAAATTAAGTTTCATTGACTCAGTTCAACGTTTGGGTGTATCTTACCATTTTGAACA
>JANHAO010031373.1:0-10008 GCA_026873985.1 Saraca asoca
CATTGTGAGACTGCTTGAGGTGAGAAGGAACTGCAGAGGAAGATCCTAGTTGATTTCTGTTTTGCAGGCTGTAAGTATATCAGGACGGCTTCTACAGGTCAGATCTATAATCATCCTTTTTTTTCAGTATTCTAAATTTCATGCATATTGATTTAAGATTAATTTCTACAATAATTACATAACAATAAGTTTAGTTAATTAAACCATGATGAACGAAGTCAAAAGATAAATTGTGACATAAAAAAAGTAAATACTATTGTTTTTTTTTTTTTAGAATCTGAGATCTTCTAAAACTAATTACCATTAACCTAAGCTAATTAATTAATAGCTTGCCATTTGGATTTTGATCAACTAAAAAATTGACATGTAAGCGCACTCTAACAACAATGATGTTGATCTATGATGCGGGTTGTTGTTCTTTTTAGGTTAATGAAGAATATATCAAAATCCCATTCATAAACAAATCCTCCTTTGTCGAGAGAAGAACATAGATTCTTCTCTAATCTTATTTTGTGCATTGAATGGCACTAATCCTATGTGATTGGTGTCACTAATCCATTTGAATTATAATAACAACCAAAAAGGCTCTATACGCTTTAGATTCTTTTAAGTGTAAAATGCATTTTAAAAAGTAATATACTTTTGAGATATGTATGTACATTAAAAGATACTTCTCAACAAAATATAGTAAGTTTCTCAAAAATATGTAGTACTTGAAAAGATTCCAAATTTTCTTTCTTTTATTGTTAGAAAAAGTTTAAAAATATATTCCATAATTAGAACTTGTTATACTAGTATCTTGGGATTTGCCATAATACTTATAAATTGTCTAACTCTTTAAAATGACAAAATAACAATTCACTTACTTTTATTAAATATTAACTTTGGATACTCTCAATTAGACAATAATTCATACAATATATTTTTGGATTAGGTTATGTTACTTACATAAAAATTTCAAATTAGTATGTATTTGTAATGTTTATAAAAAAAATTATATTTTTTTACAATCTTTTTATAAAAAGTTATAACTTTTTTATTAAAGAAAAATTTCAAAAGTTTTATGGTGCAATTTTTTTTTTCGAAAAAAGTTGTAACTTTTTGTAGAGCTATTACATATAAAATAAATAGTTTTATAAAAAATTATAAGATTTTATATAGTATAGTATAATTTTTATGAAAGCATTTAGAAAAAAAAAATCCATAATATATCTTTGATTACATATTGAAGTATTACAAAATATTTTATAAACTTACAATGCAATCAAGTAGAGATTTTATTATATTTTAAATTAGAGAATTTTGAACAAATATTTCATATTTGAGCAACTTTTGAAAAGCACAACATTCCTCATATATATATGTGGCGATGCCGTGTATCATCAAGCTTTGCTGCTTTCAAAAAGTTAGATTCTTATATTCAAATTCAAATTCTATGAAAATGGTTAATTAGACATCAATTAAGCAGATGAATAGAGCAGAGTCTAGAAGTGAAATGCCATTATGCCACGCAACATAAAATTGAACCACAAAAATTATAGTAAATAAATCTGGGTTTTGGAAGAAAAAGCATTAAAAAATGCCATTTTTAAGAGACGTAACGCACTCTATATAAAAAAATTTATTATTTGACATTTTAGGCTATATAAGTCCAATTACTTTGATTAACATCTTTGACACACTTTTCCTTGGATTCATTTAATTTCCAAGATTCTTACTATTTAAAATTAACATTTGTGTATATTTGATCTTGGATCTTAATTAGCTGCTATCTTTTAATATTTACATTAGGTTAAATTATACTTAGCTTCTTAGAGACTTAGTTTAATTACATTTACATTTTTTTATATTCAGAAATAAACACTTAATTACATCCCTTAATTTCTACAATAGGAAATGTGAATGTAAATTTAAAATAAAGGAAAAAGAAAGGTAAGTGTATATAATAACTAAAGATTAATGTATATTTATAAAAATAAAAGGATATAAATATAATTAAATTAAATCTTAAAGAAGAGAAGTGTATTTTATCCTTTACTTTATGCATGAGGTCAAACATCACTGAAAGTTGTCTGCATTTTCAATGGTGTAGGAACGTCCATTGTTATCTTTGGAGCTTTTTTTACTCTAACATTTTTTAGTTTAAATATAAAATATTATATGTATATGTTAAATAATTTATCATTTAATAAAAAAAATTAAATAATTTAATATGAAAGTGATTAATTATAGAGTATGCAAGAGTATAAGAGGAATGAAATACATCACATGGTGTACCATTTTCTTGGCTTATTTTATTTGTTAAAGAGTCTAAGTGAATTGAGAATTTATGAGATGCTAAAATATATGGAACAAATATTTTCAAGAAAAAATCTACCATAATAAAATAATATAGGATTTGACTAATATTATTTTTTATGAGCCTTAATAAAGTTTACCCACTTGTTTTTGACTGAAACTTTTTCTCTCTACTTTGGGGGAGAGAATCGACGATTTAAGCCGCGAACTGTGGGCGCACCATGTTTAGCACATATGTATATTAATTATTAAATAATTTTTTCAAAAAAATTATTAACAATTTAAAACCAGTTAATTTTGTATTTAAAATTTATATTTTAATAACTTTATGTATTACATTTAATAATTTTTTCTCGATTGCCTCTCATAGTTAATTTCTAAAGAATACATGTCAGTTTTCTTTTCACAAAAGTATGGCTGCAAATGCATGAACTGCAATCTTTTATCTATAGATAATATCTTGTCATGTCATCAACCCAACTTGTAAGAGTCAGTGTGTCACTTACAAAGCAAGCATAGATTCAAAGGAATCACTAATCTCAACTGATTGGCAAAAAGTGAAAAATAAGATAAAAGAAAAGAAATTCCATGGACTTGACCCTAAATGGTCAGATTATGTTTTTTTTTTTGTCTTTGGTTTTTAGTTGAAACATATGGAAAATGGTTGCTACAATTTTCTTATGCTTTTTCTCTGTATTTTTTTTTTATATATATAATTAGGGCTCACACTTTCTTCGACATTCATCAAATGTATGCACTCTAAATTAAATTTCTGTTTATGTGTTAAAGTTTGAGAAGTAATATTGTTAAACACATTTTTTTTATACATTCAATTTTACTGATCATTATGTATATAACTTAATTTGAGTAAGTAAGATTAGTATATAAAAATAATGAATAAATAAAAATAATGTAAATAGTATTACTCTAATTTTTATGTCTAGAATTTATTGGAGAATGGATATTAATAAAAACCAATTTGGCCATTTCTTCTGATTTACTATCTTTAGTTAGATATTTATTGAATATATTACCATTTATTATAATAAATTTAGAACTCAAAGGCCACTTAACTATGCAAAAGCAAAATCATATAGAAAACTGCATTAAAGGCGTAGGCTAAAAGTTCCTTAGGAACTCGAAAGGACACCATATAAAGAGACTCGGAAATTCGAATTTAATTCCATCATTCTCGTTCCGAATCATTAATAACAAAATAAAAATTTAATTTATTTCAAATTCGATTCATATATAGAATTGTTATAAATTTAATTCTATTTTTTTATTCTAAACAAAGCACTACATAAATGAATAAATAGACTAATTTATAAGTACTTTAAATTAAATGAGTCTTTTTCTTATGACTAAATTATTTTATAATCAAATTATCATAATTATTATATGATAATAATAAGAATAACTAATTTCTCAAATTTATATTCAAAAATCTAGAATTGAATCTAAAATACAAGAAAAGCAAGTTTTTGAAAAGAACTTTGACTTGAACGAAAGGCTCTTGACACCCTAGTTTTGTTATATTCTTAGCCATTTTGGTGTCAACACGTGATTATGGGTGGACCCACGTTGGTCCCAGTAGAAGCTCATGTCCTACTCAAATTTTTTAAAAATATTTTGTAATATTAAAATATTAAAAAAAATGATAGAAAGATTAAATTGAAAATTTGATAGGGATTAAATTAAAAAGATTCTTTAAAAATAGATCATAATAAAAAGAAGTAGAAAATTTAGAGGTCAAATTACAAATTTTTTCATCTTGAAGAAGAGACCCTAGCTCCACTGCCCAGAGATCCTACGTCTGCCCGGCATGTGATGTATTTCTGCGGACTCTGACTAACCAATAGTCTGCTGTTTGTGGCAGGGAAGAAAACAACTTCAATTGTTACATGCTTACTTCTGTAAATTAAAATTGTTTTAAAGCTTTACTGTATACCAATTTATATTTTAATTTAAGTTATATAACAATATCTTTCACTTTCTCTTCTGTCTTTTGTTGGATCACATGCGATGGTTGTTTGGTTGCTTCTGCAACCTTATCCATGCAAAATGGAATTTCATAATAACCATAAAAACACTTTTATAGGTTTTTATTTTGTTGCCTTCTCATAAATTTATATATAATTTAATAAGGAGAAGTGAATTAAACGTAAATAAACGAGGTTTATATTATTAACATAAGAATGATGTCGATTATAAACTTATAATTTATTGTCAAATAGAGAAATTAAAGAGAAGTGAAACAAGTACTAAAGGGCTCTATATCATCTTAATTTTAATTTATTTGTTTAGATAATATTTTAATTTTATCTTTCTCTCAATAATTCTTTACTCTAGGATAAATTATAATTTATTTATTTGTAATTTTGAATATTTTCATATATTTAGTTATAATTTAAAAGTGACAAGACATTCACTTGTAGATCACTGACATATTACTCACATAAAGTTAATTTCTATCAATTTTATAACAAAAATAACATGTGACTTCATGGATCCTATGCCAAGTTTCTCGATAAAATTCCGCTCTTCTCACAGACAAAAAAAAAAATTGATAGAATCCAAAGTTTCTGAAATATATTTTGTAAGAAAATTAAGAATTTGCAGTTAACAATGGCACAAGGATCAGGACAAAAATGAAGGTAATATGTTGTTTTTTCAATAAAAATGGAAGAAATTTAGATGGTATAATATGTAACAAAGTAAATTACCAGTGTATTACTCTCTTTAAACTACACAGATAAATAATATAAATATAGTGAAATGATTTTATATGTAATTGTAATCACAATTATTATTATATTATAATTAAAAAATTACAAATAAAGGTGAGGATGTGTAACTGTTTTAAAAGAAATGGTAAAAATTACGGTTGTAAAACCTAGAAGATAATAATATATATAATATTATATGGTTGTAAATCACAATTTAAAAATTATCTGGGAATCGTCAAATAAACAGTAATTTATTCTTGTTTCCAGGAGAATGTACTATTTTTTTTACTATAAAAAAAAGATACTATACCTATTAATTTTAGGGGAATTTTAAGCAAATGACACCTGTAAGGTATGTGAACAGTGGCTGCAATCTCCTATAAATAGCAGACTTATACACTTAACAAATACAAAATCAGATAGATAAAATCAAACAACATAACCAAAAATCAAAATTAAAGATTCCCAAGTTTTTTCTCCGATTTCCCCGATGAATCCTCTCGGCCTTTTGTCCCTCTCCATTTCATCTCCTTATTAAACCCTTCTCTTGTTGCCTTTGCTCTTCAATAACTCCACCTCTCTCTCTTCTCTCTCTAGATTTCTTGCACTCGAAAAAAATCACATGCAAATGCCTCCAACATTTCTTCCTTCATCAGATCAAGATAATTCTTCAGACAAAGAAAACACTGAAGAGAAGAACTTGATTTTTGATTCATCTTTTGTTCAGTTCCAATTCAAGATACCCTCTCAGTTCATATGGCCTGATCATGAGAAGCCATGTCTAGGGCCACCAGAGCTCAGAGTCCCTCCAATTGATCTCAAAGCCTTTCTTTCTAAAGACCCAGAAGCCATTTCAAGTGCTTGTTCAACGCTGAACGATGCATGCAAGAAACATGGCTTCTTTCTTGTTGTTAATCATGGAGTTGATACTAAGCTCTTAAATAGAGCTCTTGAGCTCATTGATGATTTCTTCTCCATGAAACTCTCTGAGAAGCAGAAGGCTCAGAGGAAAGTTGGAGAACATTGTGGTTATGCAAGTAGCTTCATTGGGAGATTCTCTTCCAAGCTTCCTTGGAAGGAAACCCTTTCTTTCCGGTACGTGGCGGCGGCCGCCGGCGGTGACAAGGCCGCCAAGACTGTGGAGGAATATTTTGTCAATGTGATGGGAGAAGATTTCAGAGAATTTGGGTAAGATTGGTCAAGATTCTTTTTCATGATAAGTTTCTTATAGTTTTCAATTTAGTGAAAAGAAGACCCCTTTTTTTTTTTTCTCCATTCCTCATGTTCGTTTCTCTGTGAAGAATGTTACTTTCACAGTAAACAGTGAAAATTCTATCTTTGTGGTGTATATATTGAAGTAAATCTTCTTATTTCACATGGAGAAGAATGATATATTTATATATACAGGTTGAACTTTCTCTTTCAAAATCTAATGCTATGCTAACTTCTTTTTTTTTTTTTTTTTTTTTAAGAATGCTACTTTCAAAGTAGTATATTCTGTCTTAATTATTATTGGAATATTTTTTTTCTTAATTTTTTTTTTTAAAATTTGAAGGGAAGAGAAAAAGTACATACAATAGATCCTATAACTCTATGTGGATCCTATAGTGGCATGACTCAGTCTTATAAACTTACATCTCTACCTTTCCTAAAAACCATATTTCTTACTTATTTAATGATTAAATAAAATAGAATGCTGTGACCACTTCTTGGTTGATGTGACTTCCTCAGCTTGATGCCATAGTTTGCAGTAAAATTTTTCAAGAAAAACAACAATGCTCACCCTTTTGTTCAATTTTTTTATTTATTTTTGCATGTCACTTTCTTAATATAATTACGAAAAAAAAAAAAAGTGACTTCTGGGTGCAGCATGTATTCTTGCTACATCAGAAGTAATAAACTAATTTGAATTAACTCAAACGACTCAAATAGAAAAATCTTTTTTCTTTTGTTTCATTTCTAACAAAATTGCATGCTGCACTGTAGAAACTTTTCTGCAAAAATTTATCCTGAAACAACAATCTGATGCCATTTCGTCTTAAAACTTTCATTATGTTTGATTTTGATATAGGGATTTCTTCCAAAACTACTGTGACGCTATGAGCAATCTTTCACTTGTGATCGTGGAGCTTCTAGGGGTAAGCCTTGGAGTTGGCAATTACTTTAGAGATCTCTTTGAAGAGAATGACTCTATAATGAGACTGAATTACTATCCACCATGCCAAACACCTGATTTAGCTTTGGGTACTGGGCCTCACTGTGATCCCACATCTCTAACTATCCTTCATCAAGATCAAGTTGAGGGTCTACAAGTGCTTGTGGATGAAAAATGGCACTCCATTGCTCCAAATCAAGATGCCTTTGTTGTCAACATTGGGGACACATTCATGGTATGAATGAATTTAATTATCTTACTATAGGGTTAATTGATTACATAATTAATTTTACTTTTCTGAAAAGTTATAATTAAGCATTCACTTTATAGTGTTGATTTTTAATGTGATATCAAAATTTCTCAGACCAAAAGATCATCAAGAATTCTTATCACTTCATTTTTTTTTTGTAACATTTTTATTATAATAATTCTTGATGGGTTGGTATTTTGTTTATCTTGTTAGTTCAAAACTTTATTATAATAACTCTTAGCTAAAGCTTTTGAAAATCTGAATCACCAAAAAAAAAATAGGTATATTTATTACTCTTTTTCCTTCAAAATGAAAAAAAAAAAAAGGAACATCTTCAAATAAGTATTGTCATAAGTTGATTAAGATAAAGATATTATTATGTGTGCACTTTAGCTCTTAACCATATAATTAATCAACTTGAAGTGATAATAATTATGTGATTCTTTTCTTGCAGGCTCTATCAAATGGGATCTACAAGAGCTGCTTGCATAGAGCAGTTGTAAACAACAAAACTGTGAGGAAGTCTCTTGCTTTCTTTCTGTGTCCAACAAATGACAAAGTGGTCACTCCTCCGGAGGCTCTGGTTAACAGTGAACATCCAAGATTATATCCAGACTTCACATGGGATAGACTTCTTGAATTCACACAAAAACATTACAGGGCTGACGTTGGAACTCTTGATGCTTTCTCAAGGTGGCTACAAGAGAAAGAGAAAAACAACTGATCTATGGTGTCCCACGTTAGTCGTGTACTCATTTTAATCCACTCAGTTTTACTTATTATCTACTTGACATAATTTAAACATGAGACAAATGAAAATATGTAACATGTTTAAATTGGATTTTATGAAGTATGCAGTGAGTAAAACTGAATAAATCAAAATTAGTGTGACTAGTATTATTTGATAGAGTAATACTAATCACATTTATGCATTTCTATTTACTCAATCTCAGTAAGTATACATTTGATAAAATCTAACATTGTAGAATCAGTTTTAATAAATTCTACTAATTATTAAGTGAGATTGAATCAATATTATTAGCACTACTCTAGCAAAAATGTGTGTGTCTATATATATATATATATATATATATATATTGAGATTTGAGAAATTCTTGCATGCTCAAATTAAATTACGTATTCTTACTCTACACAATAAATAAAAATCAATTATCAATTTTTAAGATTTTTAATGTTTTGAAAATTGAAAAATTAGATTTTAAATGCATACAAATCCCACAAAAAATGACATATATAAATAATAAATTTGAAAATTAACTTTTATTTATTAAATGATAATAAAAATCCGTAATATAATTTTGGAATATACAAGAATTTCTGTTTGTGTGAATCTATCTCTTGGACTAGGAGGAAGGTGACATGAGTGAGACAAGGTGATTTAATTTGGTGGGTCATTGAGGAAAAAGATAACAGAAACACCAAAAGAAGAGCCAACTCTGTAGTATGCTGTTGGAGTTTTAGTATTGAGGGAATCCTATAAATGTAGGCAAAAGGGAAGAAGAAATTTGTAAGAATATATAAAGAGTTCAATGCATGAGCTTTGTAGCTATTCATTAAACCGAAGTAGCTCTTGTCATTTCCAAGCCATTATTAGTTCTTAACTGTATGTGGCACTTTCCCCTTGTTATGTATGTACTATGTACATTTATTGTGCATCTATCTGTGTAAGATTTCAATAGTGTTATTCAGTTTGCTCATCAATTGCACTTTGCCCTATGAGAAATTATTTTATTTTGCTTGTAACATGCGATCTCACGCACGCAGATGTAATAAAATTAATTTATTATTATGTTTGTGGTTTTAAATATTATATTCATCGTTCTAAATATATGTGTGCACACGTTTGTAAATTTACATTAGATATTTTGTTTCAGAATTAGTACCTGTTCTTTAAAAAAAAAAAAGAAAAAAAAACTTTTCTTGGCAATTGTCACATTGATCTTTTTGGATAATTTCAATGCCCAATAATGTCTAATATTTAAAAAGTGATCACCTTGCCAAGATGATCCATTTTTTTCATTCTAGCAAAATTGCCATTTTGGAGTTAATGCTGACAAGTGAGCTTGTCACATGACGTTTGCTCAAAGTTGATCAATAAAACAAGAAGTCGACCAAGCTGCCAAACCCGTCAGGGATTTAAATCAATTCATTCAAATTTTGAAATTACAACCACCACCAAAATTTATCTTATTAGACACATTCGACTTCCTAGATCATTTTATGCTGCGAGGTTGGTGAAAAATTATGTATATTTTCAGTCAAGTTATGTAAGATAAGATCATTTTCTATATATTTTTTCTCTATCTCTATTAATTAGTTTATATTCCAATAAATCTTTTCACAATGATTTATAATAGGTAAATCCAACTTTAAGAAATAACAAAAACTTTTTGCTCCTTTAACATATAAGAATGTCTACATAAAAATTTGGATTTGGGATCTCAAGTAAAAGGTGGGCTTTGGGTATTCGTATATATATATATATATATATATATATATATATATATATATATAGAGAGAGAGAGAGAGAGAGAGAGAGAGAGAGAGAGAGAGAG
>JANHAO010031826.1:0-10097 GCA_026873985.1 Saraca asoca
ATTTGACAAACTCACACCATCCATTTCAAATGGGATTTGTCCCGTGGACACACGAGCAATCCAACCCGTAGGATTTCCTTTTCCTCTTCCCATTCTTACTTCTGTAGGTTTCCCGGTAATAGGGAGATCAGCGAGAACTCTAACCCATATCTTACCATTTTTTCGGAATTGTCCGCTCATAGCACGATGGAATTGTCCGATTGTAGCCCGACGCGCTGCTTCAATGGCTCGATATGAAAGACGACCAGCTCTACAACTTTTAGTGCCATATCTTCCAAAACCAAGTTGTGTACCGTCTGGTTTGCAAGCCCTACCACTACTTCCTTTACGATATTTACTATATTTCGTACGTTTCGGATATAGCACGTCCCCTTTTTTTTTTACTATATGAAATCCACACTTTGACACCTGAGATTCCGTAACGAGTAGATACTTCCGCAGAAGCATAATCGATTTTCTGGTTAAATACATTACGAGATGTTTTTCCATACTTTCCGCATTCAGTTCTAGCTATTTCTGCGCCTTCTGATCGACCTGAACAACATATACGGATCCCCTCAACCCCTTTTTTCATTACTAATGGAATATCCTTCACTATTTTACTAAAAATGGAACGAAATGATCTTGTTTTCTTTCTCAGTTGAAAAGAGATGTCTTGAGCAATCGGAGAAGCACTTTGATAAACAGATTTGATCTTGACCGACTCAATTAAGGTATTAGTGTTTGTTCTATTAGACAACAAAGATCGCATTTTTTTCACTTCGTTCAAAAACCGACTCAATTAAGGTATTAGTGTTTGTTCTATTAGACAACAAAGATCGCATTTTTTTCACTTCGTTCAAATAAGAGTTGTACCCGTACGGAATGATTCTCTTTCTCAGTATGATCTCTATCATCATCTCTATTCCCTTTATCAATTCTCCTATCCTACCTAGGTCTATGAATTTTTCTATCAATTCAATTACCTTATCCTTACCCATGAGGTTCCAACATTTGATCCTTAATTGACCTAGGTGTTGTTCCCGGGCATCCTCAAAAAAAAGGTTATTATACATCCCAACTCTATCCCTTGGAAAGAAAAAGGTAGCACCGAAGAAAGGAAAGAGCGAGATGGTGGTTTTTGTTGTTCCCGCGAAGCGAAGATCATTCGCCAAGCGAATGAAGTGGGTCAACCTCTTTTTGGCTTCGGCCAAACACTTTTTCTCGATGGTCGAGCTTTCTACAAAAAAAGCGATGCGAGAACGTATTCTCTTATCTAAGCTTCTTCCCTGCGCATTCGCTCCCCCCATCGTAGATGGTTCAGCCACGCCCGGTGCCACGAAATGATTGAGAACTACGACGGGGTCGAAATGAATTTGGTTCTTTGTATTCAATAAGTATTGCATGACCGAATAATTCAAGGAGGGGCGCACTGCAGGGAGGGTCCTTTTAAATAGATGACTCGTCGGGCCGTCGGAGCGGGACTTCTTGGGGAAAAAGAACTTGAATAACTTCGTTTTTCTGAAGGAGTCGTCATTTTCTATCAGGAAGGCTATGTCATTTACAACCCCGGCGTATTTCGGATGCTTGAAGGCCCCGCTGACCCGAAGTGATTTAGAAAGATTCTTCTTTATCGATGGTGATCGGTCATGGTATCCATAGCGTTGCTTCTTTTTCGGCCAAATCCTAATTTCGTTTTGCTTCTCCCGGTCGTCGAGCCTGATCGACTCGACTCTTTTCCCTGCCCTCCGGCCTCTCACTTCGTTTCGTTCTTCTTCTGTATTGTCGCTTGAATGAAGACACCCGATCGGCCCGACTTTCCCAAATGCCCACCACCGGCCCTTCTCCTTTCCGGGTCTGGATTTTTCGCGTCGTTTCAGTCGTCGTGGTCGACGGGGAAGAAAGAAATGAATGAATGTTCTTTTGGGAAAATGTAGAATAATACACCTACCGAGACGAAAGCCAAAGGTGAGTCTCGTAGGTGGACGTATCGAACCGAAATAAGATCTCAGATTGACATCTTGATACACTGATTTACCATAATAATAAATAGAGTCAATGGTGACTCCGCCGTGGGAATAGCCGCTTCTTTCTTGCTTGATAGAGGGGCTTCCTTCCATTCACCAACGCAGACTAAAAGTGCTCTCCGAACCGTGCTGGATAGTCACCCATCACACGGCTCTCAAACCCAACCTGTGGTGAATCCCGGGAGAGAAAGTAAAAGCGCTTGATCCTTTGCCCCATACTTTGAGATGCTTCTCCCCGCCGATCAAGCAGCGACGCTGCTCGTGATAGGCGCCGCTATCGTTCGGTTCGAATAAGTAAAGTCAAGTCCCCTCGGTCGGTTCGCTCAGGTGGTCTTCCCTTATCTTATCTTCCCTAACGTTCAGAGTTGTTCTGGTTTGAAAAAGGAGCACCGGCCGAGCGCCCTGAATGAATAATAAGAAATGGACAGAAAAGGGAATCAATGATTCTTATTCAACCGAGTTGAAGTTAGCAACATGTCGATTACACACCGGAGGTTGGTAATAAGGGACAATGCCCCCCCTAACCTAAGTGGGCCTACCAGCGAAACAACTGGTACTTGATCGGGGGTGGGGGGGTTGGTTTCGTGCAAGGCCTTCGCAGCAGGAAGAGGCAGTTGTCATTTGAAAGGAAAGGCCCCATGTATAGGGTTCCAAACCTGCGCACCCTGATTCAAAATTTCTATGTTATTAGTCAAGCCTAAACGAGCAAGAAAACTTCGTTAGCGCTTCTTTACTAATAACATAGAAAGTCAAGGCTCCTCTCCTTTTCTACGAATCTACAACTCTCTTTACTGAGCGAGACTCCTTCCATATCCCTACTAGTGGTTATATTATAAATTTTCCATTCTATCATTTGTTTGACAGCCTAAACTAGGCTCCATTTTAGATAGGATATCCCTACTAGTGGTTATATTATAAATTTTCCATTCTATCATTTGTTTGACAGCCTAAACTAGGCTCCATTTTAGATAGGTTTTCGGTCTTAATCAAAATAGGTCAGGGGCGCGTCGGAACGGTCGGTGGCTGCTTAGTCTCATCCGAGAGTCTAATCTCTTTGTACTGCTTTTTTTTTCAAAGAAAAAAAAAAAGAAAGAAGGGGGTCGATTTAGGCTCCTTCCCTTCCACTGCATAGCTGCGCTAGCAGGTACTACGAGCCCTCTGTCCCACGCATCTAACCAGCTCGCGTGGTTCACCGGTTCCACCGAAAACTCTCATTTGTTGAAGCGGAGCATAGTGCGCTTTAGGCGCCGAGCGAGAAACGTCTCTTTCTTCTTTCGTTTCGGTTTATTCACTGATCTGAAACTTAGCACTTGTTTTTTTATTGATTCCAGGGGCGGCGGCGTTCGAAGTCTATCCGAACCGAATTAGCACTTCTC
Organism: Saraca asoca; assembly: GCA_026873985.1. Lineage (NCBI taxonomy): Eukaryota > Viridiplantae > Streptophyta > Magnoliopsida > Fabales > Fabaceae > Saraca > Saraca asoca. The sequence continues at coordinate 3,383 of JANHAO010031826.1, forward strand.
AGATCAGGCTAGGCCTCTCCAGCGGAGCTGGGCGCCGAGGCCCTGGATGCGCTAGCGATCGGCACATAGGGGAGTGGTTGCCCGGGTTTCTCGGCCAGGTATCCTGCACCTCGCGTTTATGATATCTACATTCAACTGTGCCCCGGAGACACGGTCGAAGCACGCCCGCCCAGTGTGCTTCTTTCACGACATGCTCTGGTCCCGGGTGTCTTCCAGTGGTCTTCTAGCGTTAGAAGAAGTCGTGTCCGTCCCGGACATCTGCAACGTCCTCCCACGCTTTTTTTGATTTTAAATATAGGACAAACTGAAGGAAAAGACTGACCCATTCGGTGACTTTCGCGGTCGCCCTCAACCACGCTTTTTTTGATTTTAAATATAGGACAAACTGAAGGAAAAGACTGACCCATTCGGTGACTTTCGCGGTCGCCCTCACTGAACCGACTTGAATCTGAACTACGATTCAGATCGAGTCTTACCGAAATCGGATTTCCTTTTCGTGCCATATGCGCTGCTTAGACTTTATTTACTTTTTCCCCTTTTTTCTTCCCGGTTAAATATTTGTTCTCGACAGTCTTCGTTTCCGTGTAGAAGCAAACTCTCAAAATTTATGACCAACCTTTCCTTCAGTGATCTATTACCTAAAGGACCCATCTTGTCAGTCTCGAGGTCTTTCTTGTATCACACAAGAAGAAAGAAACCTTTCCTTCAGTGATCTATTACCTAAAGGACCCATCTTGTCAGTCTCGAGGTCTTTCTTGTATCACACAAGAAGAAAGAATTTATCTTTATATACAAAATTCTCAGTCTAGTTCGCCACAAGGGATGCAAGCAAGGTTTGAAGACGCTCGACCAACAACGGCCTTTAGAGAAGGGGGAGTGGTGAGTAGGGCTCCCCTTCTACCAGATTACTTTACTGACTGGAATTCATTCAAAAACAGCAGTACAGGAACTGGTTTAACAAAAGATCCCCTTCTACCAGATTACTTTACTGACTGGAATTCATTCAAAAACAGCAGTACAGGAACTGGTTTAACAAAAGGGGCTTGAACTACAGGGATCTGAGGCCTGGCTTTCTTGGTATGAGAAGTAGGTTATGTAGGCTGACAACCTTTTCTAGGTTGTTTCGATCACAAAAGGGCCAAAGAATCGATTAGTAGTATGCCTGATATTGCAAAGGTTATGTAGGCTGACAACCTTTTCTAGGTTGTTTCGATCACAAAAGGGCCAAAGAATCGATTAGTAGTATGCCTGATATTGCAAAAGGTATTTAATCTAGTCTAAAGTCTTATTCATAAGTAGAAAGAGTACCTGTGCTAAATGAAGAGAGGTAAATCAGCAAAGGATAAAGAAGCATTTTCCCGGTAGGCTAAGCCAGAAAGAGAGAAAGAGAGTGTTAAAAGGCTACGCACCTTGGTCCAGAGCGAGGCAAGCAACGGTTGGTTGAACCCGTTCTCTTTAGTTCGATTTTCACTAAGCCGAATCTCTGTCCTGAGTGGCTAACTATTAAAGAGGCAAGCAACGGTTGGTTGAACCCGTTCTCTTTAGTTCGATTTTCACTAAGCCGAATCTCTGTCCTGAGTGGCTAACTATTAAAGGAAAGTATCATCCCTAGCTACTTTCTTTCGAGAATCCTAATAAGCTTTCATTAGAGCTGTAGCTAATCCGCTGTTCCTATTGACTGTTTAGGAGTCGCATATCGGTTGCTAAGACTTGAAACTGGAGAGCGCATATCCGATGTGAACAGAAGCGCAGATCCGCTCAAGTATTTGCTCTCGAACCTTTCTTAAAGGAAAAGTACCAAGAGGTTATCAGTAAGGTTATCCAAATGGTCCATGATGTTGCCCTAATGTTGTAAGGCAAAGGACAAGCGTTGGCTGATTTCTTGGAAGCTCACCCAGCCTCAGATGACAGTTCTTTGCTCTAACCAGCTGATCTACCTGATGAAGAAGTTTTATATGCTAAAGTTCTGTTCCCATGGGAGATATACTTCAATGGTGCATCCAGGAGCGCAGGAGCGGGGGCAGGGATTGTTTTCATGACCCCAGAAAGGTCAATGATCCCTTACTCGTTCACACTGACTTCAGCAGCTTCAAACAGGGCTGCTGAATAGGAAGCCCTAATGGATTGGGTATAGCTTTGGAGATGAAGATGGATCCTCTTACAGTGTATGGCGATTCTCAACTGATCGTTAATCAACTGAAAGGGATCTACACTATTAATCAAGAGGTCTCTCAAGCCTTACTTCATCAAGGCACGCAACAATACTTGATCACCAGTTAAATAGAAAGATGAAAGGGAAAGGAGGATCTATATCTTTAAAGGAGGGGAATCGATTCAAGAGGTCGTAAAGCAAGAGCTGCTTCATCTAATAGTTCAGTCCTTAGGCCGACATTCAATAGAGAGACGGGAGTAAACCATTTCACATAGCCGGGCTCTTGCCCATTCTTTCTTTCGTGGGCATGTGCTAAAGGAAGCGTAGAAGTAGGAGTAGGAGTAGCAGGCACTGGTCAAGACCCTTACCCCCGTAAGGGGATCTAAGACCCTTAGGCCAATTAGACTGAATTAGTGGTAGTAGTAGTATGCCTTTCCTGATTACTTTTTTTCTGCGCAAGGAAGAGAATCAGCTGTTACAGACCCGGTTGTGAAAGAAGGCAAGTCTACTGACTTGGCTCTTTGAAGGACAACTTCCCTTGTTAATGTACGAGCAGGGGACTAGAAGAAAGATGCCCACAATCAGATGCTAGAGGAACTGAACTGCCAATATGTATATCAAGATCAATAATAAAGGCAAGATTATGTTCTGCTCTTGTCTCAGATTTCACCTCTCTGCGTGGGAGAGGGGAATGAGGAGGTAGCGTCGTAGGGACTCGAGCTTTCTCGTTCTTTTTTCTTTTCGCTTTCGGATAACTCTGTCGATCAACACTAATCTTTCCCTTGGGTGCCCGCCTATCTGGCTAATTCGTCTAGATCTTATCTTAATGGTTGCCCAGGTTTTGATTGAGCAGAGTCTGCAAAAGAAAAAGTAAAAATCTTCCAACCCCACCACCGGATCTACCGGAACGACCAGGAGGATCTAACCGACTCCGTGACATGTCCACATCCATTTATTCAATACTCAAAGACCGGCTCTTTCGGAACAGTGAAAGAGTAAGGTCAGGTCACGAGAAGGAGTAAGCATCGTGACGGGCGACCCGAATGATGGAAGGTTTAGAGTCATTACATTCCTCCCTCGCCCCCAGCGGCAAGCGTTAAGCCGGAACCACCCAACCCCATTCTTATGGTTTTTGCCTCCCGTACCTAATTCATTAAAGGAGTTGACCCCCAGCGGCAAGCGTTAAGCCGGAACCACCCAACCCCATTCTTATGGTTTTTGCCTCCCGTACCTAATTCATTAAAGGAGTTGGTTTCCGAGAACTTGAAATGCGGAGAATGCTAAAGTTTGGCCCTCTGGTTGTCATTTCATCCTTGAGAACTGTATATGAACATGGCTATCCTCCTAGGGTAGGGGCTTTCGCCTAAAAGGATCCTCAATCACGTCACGGAGTCTATTCTGGAGCTTACCAAAAGTTCTATCTGACTTGAATGCGGGAAGATATGTATGAATCACCCCCATGCAGTAGGTCTTTCATAAGAGTGTTCTCTAAAAGGCGTGGAAACTGAAACCGCTGTTGTCTGGTGGAATAACTCGAGTCGGGGAATCGGTTGTTTCGGAAAATCCGTTGTTCGGGGAATCCTTTTTCCTTTCAAAATGGAACTAGTCTTTCGCCTACGTTCGATTGCCTATCTTTTGCAACCTTGAGATCTTCAAATAGTCCCCTCAGATTTGAATACGATCTAATAAAAGTCTTTCGCCTACGTTCGATTGCCTATCTTTTGCAACCTTGAGATCTTCAAATAGTCCCCTCAGATTTGAATACGATCTAATAAGAGTATCCTTCAGGGCGGGATCTTCGAGGGCATCATACCATTCGTCGTACTTCATGACTTTCTCTATAACAACGGCTCCTCCTGTCTTTTCTGGCTTGTATGGAATAGCTTGGTCTTTCGCACTTGCATCTCCAATTTCCAATATCTGCTTAAGGCTGTATTCGCCCCATACCACTTTCTTTTTTTCCATTTTAGGTATATATCGGCAGATGATTCCCCATCCTTTGTGTACTTTGACATTTATCTGCCTCCCCTCAAACTCGGGGAAGAGCGCCCTTATTTGTTTAAAGCACTTATATCTGGACGCATTCTCATTTAAGACACCTACATGATAGTGGTACCCTCCGTCTTCATGTGTCTCCGTTGCTACTACTATAGACCTACACGTAAATAGCTTCATGATTCTGTCTCGCGCTTGAGTTTGCGATACTGGTCTTCGCTCAGCATGTGCCAGTCTTATTAGTAAGAATTGTCTCAAGGATTCTAGTTGGACACACATTCTAGTCTAGTTTGCTCGTTCTTCCTTCTTCTTGAGAAGGGGAAAGGATTCTAGTTGGACACACATTCTAGTCTAGTTTGCTCGTTCTTCCTTCTTCTTGAGAAGGGGCATACCATAAAAAAAAAGAAAGAAAAGAGAGAGTTGCTAACTAAGATGTGGAGAAAGGTTTCCGAGAGAGAGGGGCCTTAGAACCAGTAACCTTACAGGAAGCTTTACCATAAGCTTTCCTGCATTCCGACGCATCATGGCCTTGTAGGTAACAATGAGAGCAGTAGGACACATTGCTTTCATAAAAAAGCTTTTGGTAGAAGGAGTTGTCTTTTCCAATCCAAATGAGAACCTTTGACGGAAGGGGATTATAAACAGTAACCTCGACGCACACCCTAGCATAATGGGGTTCGAGAGATCCAGAGTACGATCATCAACGCGAAGAAGGGTACCAAACGAAGCTACAATCTCCTTCACGGAAGAAGGATTAAAAAATAGCAAAGGAAGATAGGTTATGAAAGAAAAAGCCCTAGGGTTAAAGGATAGAGTCCATCGAAACAAAGGGAACAAGGAACTGTGTATTAAATGGGATTCCCTGGACCAAGGAGTAATAAAATCCTCTCGCGAAGGAAGGCGAATCATTACATGTCTGGGATCGAGCAAGCCTACAACTGCATGTTGTTTCAAGCTATTAATATGCTCACGGATGGTTTGAATCGGGGGACGCCCGGTGGTGTGGTACGTAGAAGTCGTTTCCAGTGAAGGGGTGGGAAGAAAGAGTCTGAGGTCGGGTTGGGTTTTCCCACCACCACTAGAGATTGGACATATAGCAGCTAAGAGGGTGAGTAAGAAAGTCAAGACCGAGGACTTGCTTTTCCCAACATCTGTCTCGCTTCCAAACCAAAGGAATTAAACGCCTTCCTGTGGAGGGAGGAAAGAGGGCAAGAACGGATAGAAAGGAAGCCGAAGGAATGAACTTCTTGTAGAAACTCAAAGCAGAAAGCGAGAAAGCAGATTAGAACGTGGAGAAGACTAGTCCGAAGGCATCAACTTCAGGAGCTAAGAACTTCCTGGGAAGGGAGTTCAAGCGGTAAAGCTGGACGGGAAAGTCTTAAAGGAAGGGAGCCCTTGAACCACCAGAGCCTTCCCCCAACAAGCAGGAAAGGGCTCAAAGAAGCAATATCAAACTAAACCATTAATACGGATTAGAACGGCTAGAAAGGGAACCCGAAGGAATGAACTTCTTGAGCGATGGAGTTTAGTTTACTTCGGGAGGAAAGACTCTCTGAGCAAAAGCACTAGCACTTGCCCGGAGACCGAGGAGGTATAGGAGGAATGCTCTAACTTTAGTCAGAGAGAGGGTGTTGACTTGAATGAGGTATTCTTTCCTGTTGTAAAAGAGAGCTCTATTCGCGTGTTGCTTGCTATGGTTGCACTCTTTGACTTGGAGCTTGAGCAGCTTGATGTCAAGACAGCTTTCTTGCATGGTGAGCTTGAGGAAGAAATCTACATGCATCGTTCAGGGTAAGGGAGACCTTCTTTGTTTGTTGAAGAAAGAAAACTATGGTTTGAAACAATTTCCTAGGCAGTGGTACAAGCGGTTCGATACTTTTATGCTGGGGCATGGTGACTGACGGAGTGACTATGACAGTTGTGTTTATCACAGGAAGCTCCCAGATGGTTCATTTGTGTATTTCTTGCTCTATGTTGATGACATGCTCATTGCCGCTAAGAGTATGGTTGAGATCAACAAGGTGAAGACTCAGCTTAGTGGTGAATTTGAGATGAAAGATTTGGGTGCAGCTAAGAAGATTTTGGCCTGCGGTAATGTAATCGGGATTTCTTCTCCTAAATTCTTTTTTTCTATGAAAGCAAGAGATGGAAAGTGTTGTTCTAAATTCTGCCTTATTCCATGAGATCTAGAAGCACTTCTGCGACCTTCTCTCTCTCCATTGGTCTTTCCTTAGCGCTCTTTGTTATAAAGAATGAAATCCTTAATTACACTTTCCCCCCATTGCTAGGAGCCTCGCCCTCTTGACGTCAAGAAGACTACAACCATTAGAGTATAGGTCCTCCACGCTCCCTTTCTCTTGATAGAATGGAGCTATCAAGTCCCTAATATCTATGTCATTTATAGATTTTTGGGGCGTACGTGGGTATGAGAACTCTGATATACTGGAACCTCTTTTCACCCGCAGGAGCCACCTTTTGTAACTTTGGGCATCCTGGAGTGTGGCTCCTTCCCCGTCCAGCCTGCTTGCTTATTATGCGCCCCATAATGAGGTCTACGGCCGTACTCGG